>LZPB01000133.1:0-38084 GCA_001676865.1 Ceratocystiopsis minuta | reverse complement strand
CCCCCCCTCATGCCGAGACACCGTCGTTTGGGATAGGCCCCCTGGTGACAGCGGGAGTATTCGTACGGATACTGACTCGAGACGGCCGGCACGCAAGGAGACGGGGAAGGATACGAAGAGGGCCAGAAAAAAGGAAACAGAAATGCCACACGCAAGGAGCGACAGACATGCGACCGGATGCTGCAGCCGATGAGATCCCTGCTTCCGCATGCCGTCTTATCTGACGGACAGACGTCAGAGGCGCGCCCCCCCCGCCTCCCATTCCCATTGCACTTTCCCTTCTCCGACGCACGCCCTCGGTGGCTAGACAGGCATTGGCATAAGTTCGCAACAACAAAGAGCGGCCAAGAGGCGGAACCTTCCGGATGACGAGACTCGTCGTTATCGCCCGTCATACGGCGTACGAAGTACGAGTACGGCGTACTCTGGTACGACGGAGTTACAAGCACACCGAGTACTACGAATACACAGCACTGGGGGTTCCACGTGTTCATACGGAGTACGGAGTATTACGAGGGATGCATGCAGCAGGGCACTTGACGGCGCACAGTAGGGCTGGGGAAAATGCCTACGGAGTATGCCCCCCCCCCTTACGAGTAGCACGAGTGAGATACTGTCCGTCTTGCTGTGTGGAACATGCAGCCATGCACGGGCACGCACGGCGCCCTGCGCACCACGGCGTGGCCCTCCGACCCCTGCCTACGGATACGCAGTCTCGGCATCTTACTCGTACGATCACGGAGCACGCCGTCGTATTCCTCCGTGGTGTCTGGAATGAACGACGTGGCGGGAACGTGACAGATAGCGCTGGAGGATGGTCAGTAAAGATGCGGAGTAAAACAAGCCCAGGGACGGAGAAAAAGAAAAAGAAAAAGAAAATCGGAGTGGAAACAACGAACGCAAGGGAGACACGCCCGAGTGGGTACGGGACATGAGGGAAAAGCAACAGAAGCCCGACGCCAGAAGAAGTCAAATAATGCTCCGTAAGATGACCACGAGATATTTGGGCCTGGCCAGACCGCGTGGTAATCACAGCAGGGAGCCGCCAGTCTGCGTATCGTACTCCGTACGGAGTACTCCGTACGGGGGGCACGAACGCAAGGGCGGGCGTGCCAGATCTCCACTGCAGCCGTCGACGAGAGCAGCTGCATGCGAGGCGGGAGATAAAAGACGGCTCCAGATGCAGCAGGATTGGAGGCTGTGGAGGAGGCGCAGGCAGAGACCGACGACCCAGGTCTCAGTCTCTCGTCGTCTCTTCACGACACACGCTCTGCTGCCCTGATCCGGGCACAGACACGAGGATCGCAATCGTCCTCATTTCGCCCATGTCTCACTTCAAAACAATAAAGGGAGGGCGTGCGAAGCTAGATCCAATATCCGGCAGCCGTCTTTCCCGTAGCGAAAAAAAAATTACGGAGTAAGAAGACATATAAAAAATGAACAACGATGAACCATGTAAAGAAAAGGGCAAAAAGGGGAGATGAGGGTAGACGAGCACACGACAGACAAGACTGGTGCGTTCCCAACAGAACGGCGCCTGCCCGTACCAGTAGTGCCGAGGCCCGTTTCCTCGCCCGGCCGTCGTCCTACGCCGAAAGAGGGAAGTGCATAGCGGAAGAGCGCAAAGCGAAGAACTGCATGTTTGTGTCGGAACGACAAATTCGCGTCCGGCGTTCGCAGTCAGCAAAGCAGCTACGAGTATCCGTAGTTCTTTTTTGTTCTTCCTTCTCTTTTGCTTCGTCGAAAAAGCCAAAACCCCACTTTTCCATCGTGCGCACCCACTCATCGGCCGCCCTCCACTCACACGCCCCCCTCCTTCTTCCCCCAATCGCAGCCAGTGCTCCCGCTGAAATCTCACCTTTCCACGAGGCGCCCCCATCATTGGCGCCTGACCAGGGGGGGACTAGGCGCCCCGTGCTAAATTCCACGTGCTGTCCACCTGTTGACGGAGCATTCAGTGCGCGTACGGAGTACTTTGTATCTTACTTGGGAAAGGGGGGAATACGGGCGAACGAAGCGAACAGAAAAAAAAAGACGGTAATAAACCCCCCTTTTTTCCGGAAGATGATGAAAAGGGAAGGAGAAAAGGAGAGAGAGAAAAAAAAGCCGAGGAGAACCGCATTCTCCTTTTTTTCTCTCCCTCGTCTTGCGCTCCTTCCTGTTCTGCCTGCGTGTCTTAGCTAAGCGCTGTTGCATTGGCAAAAAGACCCTGGTGGTTGGTTTCTCGGTGTCTGCGATTCGGTGCTCTCCCGGCGAAAAGCGTGTTCTGTGCTTTTGCCGCCTGCCGCCCCTCGGGACAGCCTTACCTGAAAGAGACAGCACCTCCGAGGGGCACGCGTTCGCCGGTGTCTCGCCGAATACGGCGTCGGCACAAGCCACCTGGGGGCGGGGGGTGAGTGAGACGGCTGGGACGGAACTATTGAAATTGCGCTGCAGCGCGCGGCGGGACGGGCGAGACAGGGAAAGGGGCCCCACCCATACGAGTGTGGTCCGCCCAGAGGAGTCCGCTCACATGGCGAAAAGACGCACATCGCAACGGCGAGGCGAACGGCGCCGTTTCGGGTGTGTGATGCGGACTTCAGGCAGTGATGGTATCTAACAAAGTACAAAGTACAAAGTACTCCGTCGCGGTGATAGTGCTAGGGATCATATCGTCGTCGCCGTTGTGGACAAGCCCTGTCGCCATCGTCGTCGCAGGTGGGTAGGTGGGACAAGCAACGGTTGCAGGATCGACGGCCTGCGTCGGGGGATGCCTGGGCGCTCCGCGGCCGCGCGCCGCATCGTACGACGCAGGCGGAGAGAGCCCAGGACGACATGGGTTTTTGGGCGTGCGCCGCGCCAACGGTGATCCTGCTCCACCGTACAACGCTGTTGCGGCGGGTGCTGCGTGGGACAAAAAGTGGACGATGGGACCCGGCCCTGGCCACACGGCATGGCCGGACGTCTTTCCGCCTTGGGGCACAAGACACCTGGGGAGGAGGGGAGGGGGGGGGAAATTGCAGGTGCCTGCGCGCGTGCGCCCGGCAATCAACGGCGATGGACGGCGCTGAGATACCTGGGTACTCCGTACGGAGTAAGATTCGGAGTACGGCGCGACAGGGGTGAGCACAACGTGGCCCGTTCTGGGGAGCGTGCGCGCCGGGCTAGCGCTGCATTGGGCGTGCACGGGCACGCGAGGCGTCGTAAGCCCTTTCTCATCTTCGTTCTTTGCTGAGTGAGAGAGGGAGGAGGGAGGGCAGAGTTGCGCGGTGCTGTCGATCATCTCCGTATTGCATGTACTCCGTATTGTGCAGGGGGGATCTACCCGCCCACGCGAGGCACGAGGCACAGAGGGCGCCGTGAGCTAGGTCGGTATGGAGTGCAGGCGGCGAGCACGAGCCTGCAATTTCCAGGTGTCTTACTCTCCGACAGAGAGGCCGCCACCGCCGGAAAAAGAAGGCGAGGACGAAGCAAGGAGGCCCCGACGCACGGCACGCGACAGCACGGCGGCACGGCGGGCCCGGGCGCACGGCAGGCGATCGGCGGTCGACGCACGAGGGAAAAAAAAAAAAAGAAGAAAGAAAAAATAACAGAGAAAAGGACCCCGTGAGCAAAGAAGGATCGCCTACCCCTTGCGTTGTTGGGGCGCGGTCGCAGTCTCGGCGATGTCCAGGGCGTGTGTGTGGTGTGTGTGTGTTTGTGTGTGTGGACGGCAGCCACGCTGAAAAGCGTGACGGATTTGTGTGGAGAACGGAGAAGGGAGTGGAGTACAAAGTACTCGCTCACCGAGTGGGGCGTGGAATTCCAGAAGATGCCCTATGCGGTTCGCTCTCCTGCCGATCTCCAGGGCCAAGACCCCCCCTGCTGGGGTCTGCCGATCCACTCGCACGCGCCGCAGCGAACCAGCAGGAGCGAGGGCACTAAAAGGCGCAAGGGAAAATGAGACAAAAAAAACAGCAGTGAGAAAGAAAAGACAACACCGTAAGATACGGAGGAAAAAAAGGAGGACTAAAAAGAAGAGAAACCCTCCAGTGTTCAGTGTGCATGCGTTTCGCTGATCTCCTACGCCAGGTCCACGGGGCAACTACCACACTACCACACTACCACACCCCCTCTTTTTTTGACAGGACGTGACAGGCCAAAAGTACTTGTTCCTCGCCTGCAGATCAGCCACGGAGGCCGAAAAACCCTGCGTGTCCGCCGCTGCACGCGCCTCGGCGACGTCCTCCTTGTTCGGAGTAAGACAACAAGATGCATACGTCAGAGCACAGGGCCCTACGGAGTCCTACTCCGTATCTTACACCGCTCCGTCGGAGGCGGTCTCCCGGGCCATGATCTCGTGTCCTCGCTGCCGATCTTGCCGCCACTGCTTTTCTTTTTCGAGAGTGCGGTGTGTATTCAGCAAGTGGAAAAAACAGACGAGGGGAAAAATCGGAAACGCCTCTTACTCGCACTCCGTCCGACGGCGCATCGCAATATCTTCTCGTACTCGTAGACGAAAAATGCCGACGGCGAGCCAAGAGGCGATGTGCCCGTGCGCCTGCGGAACCGTATTCGTACTCGCACGTTACGTGTCTTACGGCAGAGCGGGCGAGGCTTAAGCAATGTCCCCGTTCCCACATCGTGGCCACGATCCGGTAGCCTTGGCATATAGTCCGTACAGAAATGGAATCTGCAACGCCGAGCGCGAGCTTTGTCAGGGCCTGATGCTCATCCGACCTGTTCTGCTGAAAAAAAGAAAAAAAAAGAAGGAAAAACGCTCCCTGTGAATTTTCTAGCCCAAACGCTAAGGGGGCCAACAACGCCTAGGAGGCGAGGGAAAGAGATCCTGGGGGTGACGTGTGTCAGATCCCGGGAATGCGGCCGGCCAATGGCATACTCGAAGAACAGAAAGAAAGGGAGAGAGCGAAAGGAAAAAGGAAAAAATCTACGGGTAGTCAACGGTGGCCGTCGCCCGAGCGACCCACGACGGTGGGAAGCTAGAGAAGGACAGAAAGAAAAAGAGAAGAGAAAAAAAGAAGAAAAAAGACGACGGCGCCAAAAGGAAAAGAAACGCGCGATGAACGCGATTGTTCCGTGCTGTCAGCGTTCTTTTTTTCCTCATCGCCGCTCCTTTTCTCTTTGTTCCTTGCTAACGGCTTGCCCAGAGCCGCCCGCCGTAGCGCCTCGGCGCATGAACACAGGGAGAACTCCCTTCTTTCCTTCCTTCCAAATCTCCGCGGGCGATCCGAGACAATGGGCAAGGCGGACGGCACTTGGCACGCGCGGTCCATTGTTTTTTTTTTTCTTTCTCTTTCCTTCTGCTGCTGCCCCTATGCTCCTGCTCCTTCAGGATTTCAGGTGCCCTAGCGCAGCGCGTCGCTGACGATCCCCAGCCGCCCAACCGCTGTTCCGATCAGCGCGCGCCAGCGGAGCAGCCCCCGATGCAGCCGTTTAGGGGGGGGGAGGGGTTTCTTTTTTCCTTTCTTTTAAATTTTTTCTTTTTCTCTTACGTATCACCGTGGCCACCCGTCGGCAGATGGGTCCCGGCAAGAGAACGACGACCGGCTGCGAACTCCGTAATACGCTTTACGAGTACGGAGCAGCTCCGGCGCCATGCCGTTTTCTCTAGGGCGCCGAAGAGAAAACAGAAAAGCCATCACACATCCGAGACGGGCTGGCCATCGGGCGTCCCTGGCTCATTTCCAGGATCTAGACCGACCGGGCTGGGATGGCAGTCCGATAGGCCGCTGCAAAGGAATGCTGAACGCAAGGGCAACGGATCAGAGACAAGAAAGACGAAAAGCAAGGAAAAGCAGGATTCAAAAGCCTACTCCGTACGGATAGCAACAAACAGAACGGCCAATCGCTGCTGACACAAAAGATGGAAAAAAAGGGAATACTCGTATAAAAAAAGAAAGAAAAAAAAACGTTGGCGTAGGCTGCGCGAATAGCCGCGGCGCCACGCGGGAAGAGAGTCATTACTGCGGAAAAAAAAAGTACCACTGGACGTACTCCGTAACAATACAGAACGGGCTCCTGTTTTTCTGCTCCGTATTTACTCGTAATGCTCCTCGCCTTTCCTCCGAGGCCGATGATCGTTTTTTGCTCGCTTTCCTGTTTTCTCTTTTTTTAGGGGTGCTCTTTTCCTCGTTTTTTCCCTTCCCTAAATCTTAAAACACGGGAGATTGATCTGCGCGGGGGTGGAAAGGGAGGGGCAGAAGACCAGGGGGGGGGCGTGTGCTCCGTAGAAACAAAAACGGTAAGGCCTGTCACTATGGCAGCGTAGCACCAACCACCTCCCGGGGGAAAGGGGGGGGGGACTGATTGACAGAGCCGATCCCCAAGCCTGTCGGCCATATTTCCCTTTTACGAACGGAACGGACCCCAGAAAGAGAACGACGGCGGGCACCATCACCCATGAGACACGTTTCGTCTTGAGGCCGAAGTAATTGTCATCGTTTTTTTACTCTTTCTTTGTTCGTTCTTTCTTTCGTCTTTTCCATCGTTTTTTCTGTCGTACTTTCGTATATCCCCCTGCTTTTCCTAATGTATCTTACTATCAAAATACGAGAATACGAACGTGAACGTGCCGCGTGTACCCGTGGCCCGTCAGAGCCTTCACGAGTCATGCATTCATGCAGGAAGAACGGAGGAGCAGATCCTGCGGGACCAGGGTTTTTTTCCTTTCATGGGGGGTTTGGTGGGGAAATATCCGACGATCTCTCCGTTCTCCGTCGAGTACGGAGCCCGCCCGTACTGCGGTACCTCCTTCTCCGTACTGTTTACTCCTCTCTTCTATTTTTTTCCTGCCTCGTGAGACTCACTCGGGTCCATTTTGCCTCTTGAAGAATAGATGAGTGGGCTGTCTGCTGCCGTCCATGCACGGAGTAGGATTGGGATGGGCATGCTGGCGGATCACACGCCAGCTGGGGGCTGGTTACCTGGTAAAAAGAGAGAAAAAAACAGAAAGCATATCCGTACTCCGTAGAGAGCGTACTTTGTAAGAAGGGGCAAACGGGAAATGCAACAAATACACCAAATCAAAATGCGTCACAGCAGAAACGACGATCAGAGGGGGTGCGAGAACACCTTCTCGTCCTCGCGATGCTACCCCGGGCGGAGCTTCTTTCCGGACTGCCTGGCTCCGTGGCTTTGAGACAAATTCCCGCCCAAAAAGGGCGACGCAAGCTTGCGCAGCTGTCTCCTCCTCCCTGCTTAACCGCCGGCCCCCAATCCCCCCCTTCGTACGGAGTACGCGTCGCCCGTCTCCAGTCGTACGACAACGCATCCAGCCAGAGCTCGCCCGCGGGTACTTTTCCGAGTCACACACCCTCCCCGTACCGCCCGCCCAGCAAGAAGCCAGCACCGCACAGCAAATCGTTTCACGTCACGTCGCGCGGGTGTGCATCCTTCTCTTTGGTCTGTTTACGGGCCGCGCATGCGCATGCACATGGCCGCGAAAGGCCCGTCTCCCCCGCCCCCCCCCCGAGCCCCCGAGCTTCAGCAAAGCAGCGTCTTCAGCAGGTCGAGGCTGGACGCACCCCCTTTCGCTGCTGCTTCGGGGCTATCGCCCGTGGCCTTGCCGTCCACTAAGACCGAGAGATCTTCGTAGCAGTCCGAGGCAGGATGCGTCTGTGGAGTGGCCACCGTCTCGCCACCCGCGTGTTCATGTGCTTTTGACGTCGTCTTCGAGGTCACCTCGGAAGTCGTACTTACTGTCGGTCCCGGGACCGTGCCAGCACGCCCTCGCTCGTCGTCGTGTGCCTGCTGCTGCGTGTCAGTGCTCTCGACGCTTTTGTCCCGTCGGCCCTTCTCTCCGAACAGGTTGTCGACCGTCGCAAAGATGTCGTCCCCGTCCTCGTTGTCGTCGTCGTCTTGCTCGTCCGCCTCGTCGTCTTCACTCTCCGCGCTGGCGTCCTCTTCCTCCTCTTGCATGGCTGCAGTCGTGCCCGCTTTGTCTGTATCCTCCTCCCCCGCCTCGCCGCCGCTCGCTGTGCCTCCGACCCGACTCTGCGCAGCACTCTTCTTCTTCAGGAACCCGCCCAGCAGCCGTTCGTCTGCAGCGGCACTGGCCAAGGGTTTATCTCCCGCGTTGCGTCCTCCGTCGTCATCGTCGTCGCCATCCTCCCGATTAACAACAATCCTCCTGTCCTCCTCGCCCAAGCTCTCCTCACTCGTGGTCGACAGCACATCGTCTTCGAGGTTTGCCCACGGAAAAGGGTCTGTGGACGTGGCCGCGTCCTTGGCAGGGTCTGCAGAGACCCCTTGCTTCTTGTCGGCTTCCGGCCGAAACCCGAGAAGGTCACTGTCGTCCTCTTTGTCCTCCTCTTTCTTGCCGTCTTCGTCCCCGGCAAGGCGTGCGGCCGCCGTGGGCGCAATGACAATGTCCCCCACTGACATGCCCGGCGGGAGCGTCCACATTGGCTCAAACGTGCCTTCGTCTGGGCCTCCGTCGTCCTCATCCTTTCGGGACTCGGCGTATGCCGACACATCTAACGGGATGCCGTGGTGCGTAGGCACCCCGTTGTGTACTCTGTACGCCATCGCCTCCAGCTCCGCCTCTGTGAGCACGAAAGAGGCCTTGCCTTTGGCGCCAGACTCGGACCGGCCGACCTTAGAAGCTGGTGCCTTGGCCCAATCTTCGTCCTCCGCAACAGATGGAGCGGCCGTCGTCGTCGTTTTCTGTGTAGAATCTTCTGCCGGGGGCTCGTGCGTCGTTGGTGTCCTTCCGGCTGCCGTAGCAAGAATCGCCAGTTCGCGCGTAAAAAGCCAGGGAAAACTGATCAGCGGCGCAATGCGCTGGTCAAACCGATCGGCGACAGCAGGGTCTTTGCTCGCATCCGCGCTCCGTTTCGAACATGCACTGCGCGACACGGCGAACCGATGCAAGGCAATGCGCAGCTCTTGGTACGTGACCGTATACATGGCCGCAACAAACGGCCCCAGCTTGTCAATGTCGTAGGAGCCCTCGACTTCTCGCAGACAGAGACGCCGAAAGCGCGTCATGACCACCTTGTACAGGCGCCCGATATCCTCTGCGGCCTTGTAGTCCGTGCCGACGCGGGGCCGGCTGAGTCCAAAGCCCGTCCACATTTCAAACTCCGTCTCGATCTCCCTTTGCGCCATCGCGCGCCGCAAGGCCAGATCGTACTTTGTCTTGATGTGCCGCGCACGCTGCAACAGTGCTGCGTCCAGGCTCGGATAGTGCGTAAGGATCCGTGCGTCAAACGGCTTGTCATATACTGGCTCGAAGTTCTCAATCTGCACACGGTCGTACACGTGGCCCAGCGCCGTCCTCGACAGATACGACTGTTTGTGCGGGCGGTTCATCCAGTGCGGCCACTGCTTGGGCTGGAGGCGCTGGGGCATGAGAGCAGGCAGGCCGGTTTTGGCAAAATCGACCGCTTGCGAGTGCAGCTGTGCCAGCTCCAGGCACCGGGGATGCATCGCGCCCCCTTCGAGCTGGTCGGCAAAACCCCTGTGGGCCAGCGCGATTGGCGACAGCGTGTCGTGCTTCATGTGCTGGACGAAAAAGGCGATGAGGTCCCGCGTCGTGACTTGTTTCACGTCCGGCTCACGGACGGCATCGTAGTTCATGGGCCTGTGGTTCCACGACGCCCGTGGAGGCAGAAGCCGCTGGTCCCAGAAGACAAAGTAGTCATCACCGTCGAGGTCGCCGCCCGAGCACATGCCCGGGAGGTCCTGGTCTCCCGTGCGCGGAAAGACAACAACATCGCGCAGATGGTGCAGTGCAGGCACGTCCACGGCTTCCACGACGCGCAGATCACCAGGATGCAGCGACGGGTTTCGGCCGATGAGACAAAGCCCTGTGATGACTCTATACTTGCCGGTGTGCGACGTGGCCCGGCCGGGGCCGCGGGCAAGCATGCTCATACCGGTCGGTGCCTCGCCGAGATCGGGTACTTGCAAGAAAATCTGAGGTAGATGCGCTGTGCCCTCGCCCACGGCGTCTGGCGTCTTGCTCTCGGAGTGCCCGCGCAGGGTGTCTGTCTCGTCGACGCAGCCGAGCACAAAGGCGCTCTTCTCGACCGTGATGCGTGCCTTGTCTTTGAGGAACTTGAGGGTCCAGGAGCGCCAGAGCTGCAGCAGGGCCCAGACAAAGGGCTCGTCCGACCGCATGAAGCCAGCTTTGACCATGTCGGCAATGACGGGCGTGACCTGGTTTTGGTCAATACGCATCATCAGCTGCGACACCGCCGAACGGGGGTCTTTCATGACGGCATCCAGCCCCGTCAGCTCCTCCTCGAGCAGCTCGAGAAAGACGGATGCGGGCACGCCGAGAGAGGTGAGCAGGAGGATGACTTGCTGGTTGAGGGTGGCCGATGCCGTCTCCGAGCAGCGCACAATCTCGAGGACGTTGCTGGCCTTGTCGGTCGTGGGGAACTTCTCCTGCGAAGGCCGGATCTGGAGAACCTGGCCCGACGGCACATCGGGCCAGACGGCGAGGACGCCTTTGCAACCGCCCATGCGGAACTGGACGGCCGAGGGGACGTCGTCGATGCGCAGATGGGAGGCAATGACGCGGGCCCACCATTTAGAGATCTTGCCGATGCCATCGGTGAAGCAGAACCGGCCGCGCTCCACGTCGGGAATGCGCTGGACGGTGGTGGGCGCGCCAAAGGTCGGCACGGGGCGCGTCGTCGAGAGGCACTGGCCCAACCGGGCGGCGTACTTGGCAATGGTCTTGATGCTGCTGAAGTCGCCCATCCAGTCGCGGATGTCCTGGCAGGAGATGAGGTCCGTGGGCGCAAAGAAATAGGCGCCGTTCTCGCGCAGCTGCGAATTGCCAAACGCCAGAAACTCAAAGTGGCGGCCGCCGACGCGGATACCGTTTTTGAGAGCACGGAACGCCCTGGAAAAGCAGTCGTCTGTCCGCCGCGTGTCCGGGCCGCCGTTCAGACGGCCCAGGAGCAGCTCGTCGACAAACTGGACGCGGAGAAAGCGGTCCTGTTGCTCCCGAAAGTGGCGCAGCACACGATTGCCGGCCTCGAGGGCGGGCGTCGCGTAGACAATGGTGGTCGGGGTAACCAGGGCCTTGCGGACGTACACGGCCTGGTCTTTGTCGAGGAACGAATTCGAGGGCGTCTTGCGCCAGTACGACGCGGCTTTGGGGTCCCGGAAGATGCTATGCGGCTGGTAGATGCGCTTGCCGCGCTCGGCCACATACTCGAGCATGCGCGTGCCGCGGTCGGGTGGAAGGGCCGCCAAACTCTGCATAAAGACAACGTCGAGCGTGTTCTCGTGCAGGATGCCGCGCGAGATGCAGACCTCCAACTGGTAGGCCACATCAAAGGAGAGGCGGCTTGAGAGATGGTGAACGTTGCTTGACGGCAAAGAGGCCAGTGGCTGCGGAACAGGATTGCGAGGAGCATGGGTATCCGAACGGTCGTCGCTCATGCACGCCCACATGTTTCGATCGTCTCTGCGCAGGAAGCGGAAGTCGGATGTCGGCCGCACGTGGGCGTCGTAGTCGCGCAGGCGCTCTGCGGCATTCTTCCACTCTTTTGCGTTGGCCTGGTCGAGGCCTATGCGGAAAGTTGTCCAGCGGCCCAGGTCAATAGCCTGACCCTCTGGGAAGTTGCCTTGCAAGGAGACGGCTGCATCGCGGACCGCCCGCGTGTTCGCGGTCAAGTAGGCCATGCGGCACCACTGATCGTTGCCGTTCCAACGGATCTTGTCGTCCGTGTGGGTGTCCGTGATGGTCGGCGACTTGCGCCAGTAGGACGGCGGCGAGTCCAGGGCGAGGACGATGCATGTGCGCTCGTTGGGAAACTGCTGCTCCCACATTTTCTTTAACCAGGCAAATTTGATCTCGATGCGGTACTGGACGGACTTCCGTCTGGCCAGAGCAGCTGCCGTACCAGAAGTGCCCTCGCCCAGGAAACGCGTCACCATGATGGCCAACTCGCGGCGGGAGAAGTTGACCTTGACCGAAACGGCCGAGGTGGGGGGCTGCCCGGACTCCCTTGTGGAAGCAACTTCGTCCATGACCATCATGGCCTGTTTCTGGTACATGAACCCCTGGCCGAGGAGAGCCACCTCGAGGTCGATTTCGGCACGCACCCAGCGATTCAGCGGTGTCTTAATACGGTTTTCATAATGGCCGTGAAATCCAGACTTGTCGACTTGTGCAAACACGCGCAGCGGGCGCGTGGGCGGGCCCTGTATCTGGAGCAGCCATGTGCGGTCGTACCAGTAGTCGAACAGAGGGGGCACGAGGCGCACGCGGGCGATGCCGTTGCGTTGGCCCCTGGCGTCTTCGAGGAGGTCGATGGAAAGAATGGCCAAGGGGACCATGGACTTGTATATGTCCAGTGTGGTCGTGTCTGGGGGGAGGTGCTGCAAGACAAGCGTCATGGACGAGTAGCCTCGATTCTGCCACTGTACCGGCTTTGGCGGTTTGTTCTCGGCGCCTGGGGGCGACAGCATGGGTGTGCCCTCTGCTTTGTCTGCAGCTCCTGGTGCTTCTTCGAATGCGGCATGCGACGGCATGCGGAGGGCGAGCGGGCCATAGAGGGCAGCCATGGTGGTGTCTGTGCAGGTGGTATTAGTACGAAGTTCGGAGAGTGGTGACACAGTGGAAGAGAAGAGTAAGCTTTTCGACGAAGGGATCGATATATTCAAGTTGGGGTGCGTAGCAACCCTTCTGGTCTGCTGAGATAAGAATATCCGAGTCTCACTCGTTGGTGCTGGGTAAATATCAAAAATAGATCAGAGATGGAGGGTCAAAGACAAGTGAGAATCAACATGGAGGAGCACAAAGGTTTTCTGGGTCCGTGATCTTATATAAGTCGGTGTGACGAGCGTTTGCTGGGTTTTCTGGAATAGGCAAGAGCTACGTTTGCATGCGACAAGGAAGGTGCGGCGGACGTTTCTGTGTCACGTAAACAAAGGACCGTAGGACTGGGATCGCGGCGAAAGGCAAACGCCAGCGCTACAAACGGAACGGCAAACGCGCTTTGTTGCTACTATGTAGGTGGAGATGACGGAATATGTACGCATAAGAAGCCCGGGAAAAATCAATGCAAACAGAACAGCCGTCTGTGAAGCGATGGGAAAAGCAACCTCCCCTTATACCAGCGGGTTGTCCCCCTGCTCTTTGATCCTGTACTGGCGGTCAAAGATCTTGCCCGGATTCCTGCGAGCGTTAGAGGAGTCGAGTAAGCATGCAAAAGAGAGACAGCACTCACAGAATCCAGTTCGGGTCCAGCGCGGCCTTGATGGCCTTCATGACGCCGAGGGTGGCGGGCCCGACCTCGAGCAGCAGCGAGTCCTTCTTGCCCCAGCCGATGGAGTGCTCGCCGGTGCAGGTGCCGTCCATGTCGAGGGCGCGGCGGACCATGTTCTTGACGCAGGCCTCGACCTTGGCGCGCTCGCCGGCCTTGCTGCCGTTGTAGAGGATGCTCTCGTGGAAGTTGCCGTCGCCGATGTGGCCGAGGATGCTGGCAAAGAGGCCGAGGTCGTCCATCTCCTTCTTGCTGACCTCGATGATGTCGGCGAGGCGGCTGAAGGGCACGGCGACGTCGGTGCTCCAGATCTCCTCGCCCTCCTTGCGCAGCGCCAGCATGGACCACAGCGACTCCTTGCGCGCGGACCACAGCAGGTGCTGCTCGCGCGCGTCCTGCGCAAACTCAAAGTGCGAGCCGCGGTTGCGGCCGGTGATGCGCTGCACGTCGGCAATGTTCTCGCGCACGCTGGCGCGCGTGCCGGCGAACTTGAAGAAGAGCGTGGGCTGCTCCTGCCAGACGCGCGGCGCGGTGGCGCCGCCCAGGTTGACGACACGCATCTGCACCTCGTCCATGATCTCCATGGCGGCGACGGGGATGCCGGTCTGCATGACCTCGGCGGCGGCGGCGGCGGCGTTGCGGATGGTGGGGAAGGTCACGACGGCGACCGACAGCTCCTCGGGCACGACGGTCAGCTTCAGCGTGGCCTCGGTCACCAGCCCCAGCGTGCCCTCGGAGCCGACAAAGATGCCGTTGAGGTTGTAGCCGGCCGACGACTTGCGCGGGCGGCGCCGCGTCTTGATGACGGTGCCGTCGGCCAGCACGACGGTCAGGTTGATGACCCAGTCCTTCATGGTGCCGTACTTGACGGCGTTGGTGCCCGAGCAGTTGGTGCCGATCATGCCGCCGATCTTGGCGCTCGGCCCCGGGTCGATGGGGAAGAAGAGCCCGCTGTCCATGGCGGCCAGCTGCGCGTTGAGGTCCTGCCAGCCGATGCTGGGCTGCACCACAATGTCCATGTCGGCCTTGTTGAACTGCACAATCTTGTCCATGTAGGCAAAGTCGACGCTGATGCCGCCGTACGGCGCGCCAAAGTTGCCCTCCAGGCTCGACCCGCCCGAGTAGGGGATCACGGGCACGCGGTGCTCGTTGCACACCCGCACAATCAGCGACACCTGCTCGGTCGACCGCGGGTACGCCACGGCCACCGGCAGGTTGTTCGGGTTGGTCGTCGACCACTCCGAGTAGCCGTGCGCCAGCAGGTCCTCCGGGTCGGTCGAGAGGATCTCTTCATCCGGCAGCTCGCTGCGGATCTGCTCAATGGCCTGGCGCCGTTAGGAGAAGCAGGTGGGGGGGGGGAGAGAAGACACGGCGACACCCACCAGCTCCATCTCGCGCAGACTCGCATACCGCGGCGCGGTCCTCCGGCTGTCGAGCCGCATCACGCTGCCGACCGGCCACCCACTGAAGTAGACGGCGGCCAGACCCCATCCAGCGAGGCCCGCTGCCACCGTGGCGGCCAGGACCAGCTGGCCAGACCACCGGGGCCCTCCTGCTGCTGCGGCCGGGACGGCCGCTGCTGTCGTGCTGGTGGCGTGCCCGGAGCCCGCCGGCTTCCGGCGGAGGGATGCAGAGTCATGAAACGCTCGCCTCCATAGACTGCTGCGACGAGCCACGCTCGACCGTGAGCAGCAACAGCGGCGAGCAAGCTGCGAGGCGGTCCGGGCGAGGAAAGGATTGGACATCTTTCCAAGACGATGACATAAACCTGGGGACAAAATAGGAAAAGCACAGGCGTCAATCCCAGATGTTCTCGGGAGAGCCTGCTAATCTGCTCTTTGAGACCTGTATGTCAAAGAAGAATAAAGAAAGCGGAAATAGTGGCGGGACGAGGTCTTCTTGTCTCCGGTCGTCATCTGCCGAACGGTCTGCGGGGGAGAAAGGACCGGATCACGACGTTTTGGTTTCCCCACCGTCACGGGTGCGGAGGAGCCTCTTGTTTCTTTTTTCCTCTTTTTTCCTCTTCTCTTTTCTCCACGTCCTCAAAAAAAAATAAACGGACAATGCCAGAACTCGACGTCGTTCGTGCTGTGTATACCTGCTGGGCACACCTCGCTGGAAAGTGATTTGTCGTCTTGTAAACAAAGAGGCAGAAGACCCTGGAGAAGACCGGATCACGACAGGCGGAGCTACCAACGGCTAGACGAGAACGTGACGGAAAAAAAAGAAGAAAACAAAGAAGACCCCTGGAAAGGAAGCAGGTGATGGATGGGCCAGACCAAGATCGAGAATTCGACACAATGGCGAGAAAAGGCGCGAAATATAACGTTTGCTGTTTTTGTGGGCCGGGGTCTTGCTGCGTGTTAGTCGAGGGGGGGTTGTACTACAAAGCAGTTTGCGCATGGGAACCCGCAGACCTTGCCTCGTATGCGCCGGCGTGGGTGGGACACATGCATCGTGTTCGCCGGGAGAGGCATGCCACGACTACACGATCTCGGAGGTACGCCTTGGGCGATTCCAGCCCAAGGGAAAGGAAAAAAAAAGATTTAAGAAATAATCAAAGAAAAAAACAAAATCAACGACATCAGACTCCTTTACCAGCATATAGGACAATACGTGTGTACATGCAACTGCTGTTGCCACGTCAGGAGGGGTAAGACGGGCGCCTACGAGAGTGACGAGAAGAGAGAAGAAAAGAAAAAAAAAACGAATAGCCAGGGAGGGGTTGGTACACGATAAGAGGACCCGGCTAGACCAGCAGTGTAGAGTTGCATCAGCAACAGCACAGGGGAAAGGCAAAAAGCAGAAGGGTACGGCAAGGAGAGGCAAAAAGAAAAAAAGGGTTGGGAAGGACTTGGCACTGCTGGCCAGATCGTCCCTGTCGGCTAACGAGTCTGGGCCGCGAGGGGGCGAAACAGAGCCAGGGAAACAGAAAAGAGATCCATTGAAAAGCGCAGACAGAAAAAAAAAAAAAGAAGAAAAAAAAAAAGAGCGTAGAGGTGGGAGGGGCACCTGCAGCTCAGGGTTACATTGGGGAGAAAAGGAAAGAGAAAAACGGCAATAAGACGAACGGACACAAGGTTGGGAAGGACGAACGGGAACAGTTCAGGTGGTTGTTTTGCTACTTTTTGTGCCCGAGAGAGCGAGACAAATACGATGCGTCTGTCTGGAAATACGTCGTCTCGCCGGCTCGGCCACACACGGCGTTGGGGCGACCCCAGAACCCGGCCCGAGGCGCGAGAGGACCGCGCCAGGCCGCGGCGTGCCGGGACGGCCTCTGCTGGGCGCGGCCAGGACGCAACGGCTTGCACGCCCCCAAGGCGGCCAAGGCGCAAACAGGGCAAACAGAAAAAAAAAATACAAACGGGCGCGACCCCTGTGCTTTTCGATCTTGGCGGCCCCCCCCCCCTCCCCTCCCCCTCGAGGCGGCACATCTGATCTGGTTGACGAGCAAAGCGAACGTCACATCTCACAAAGACGACTCCAGGTCGGCGAGTCGTGCTGTCTCTTTCTGCAGTCCTTTTCCAGCCTCTTTTTCCCCGGCCACCTACGCGTGTGGCGTCCGTCAGCACAGGTGCTCGGCATAGGCGTTTGCCTCGTGCCACTGCCTCCTTTCCTGTTCTTCCGTTTTTCTTACGTACTAGGCGAGACCACCGGTGTGCCTGCTTGATTTGTCTCTATAAAACGGCAGCCGTTTCTGGCTGGCCAGAGGAAAAATCCTCTCCTGTCATGGGACAGGCAGAGTTTTTATATATCTTTGCACGCCGCATGGGTTTGTCTCACCGTGGGGTTGCTTTGTGCATGGGCCTTTTGCCTACAGTATCCGGATAGGATCTACGGAGCATACGCTATACACCATGCCATCCCCCCATGCTCCTCTCCTCGTGTGCATCCCGTGCGTGTGCTCCATTCGCCAAGACGTCCATCTCCTCCCTGCCACAGACGAGCAGGAAGGCGGTGAGCCGCAGCACCGGCCGTGCAGCTGACAACGGAAAAAGAAAAAACACGGGCAGACGCTGTGCAACCGCCATCTCGGGACCCCGTTTGGGGACGACAGACGTGCCAAGAAGCGGGGAAAAGGAGGAGACGCGTAGTACGATGTACGTAAGATGAGCCGGGGGAGGGGGGACAGCGAAGGATCCAAGATGCCATGTGTCGCGTGGTGGCGAGCGCGGCGGTCGGGGCAAATGTATTACTCCGGCCGCGCAGCAGACGGCCTTTTTTTGTTGTCCCCTCGACCCCGGCTGGCGTCGCAGACATCCCACGCTCCAGCCCGAGGTTGTAAGAGCAGCGGTGGAGACACGGACGCGGGACGACGTGGGATGAGGGCGACGAGCTGGCGAGGTCGGGGGGGTGGGCACGACGCCGACGACGACGGCGATGACGGGGGAGTAGCGGTCAGGATGGCGCAAGAGCAGCGCTTACGCCGAAAGCGGGAGGCCCAAGACGAGGTCCACGGTAGCATTTACTCCGTGCGGGGGGCTCGTTTTTCCCTGTCTGTCCTTGGGTTGGGGTCGGTCGGTCGGCCCTCTTGGCTCACCGCCCACCGCGTGGGATGAAGGCACATCGCGGCTTTTGCCCCCGGTCTGCGACCGAGCAAGACAATTGGGGCAGTTTCCATTCAGTCACCATGGTGCTACTTTTCGTCTTTTTTCTTCTTTTCATTTCTACAGAAATAAGGAAGAGGGAAGGGAGAGCGAAGGATATGTATGGGACACAAACATGGGAAAATGAAAAAGAAGAAAAAGCAAAACGCCAGTCTCATACATTCACTCTCCCTTCCCCTCCCCGGGCTCCCCTTTTTTGTCGCTCGCACCGTGCCGCCGCCACTGCTTTAGTGGGCGTTGGCAACCGCGCGCCGGCGGTCGCGCTCCTCGGCGATGCTCAGCTTGACACCGCGGCCCTTGGGCAGCGAGATCCAGGGCTTGTCCTGGCCGATGACGAAGACGTTGCTCTCCCGGGTGGCAAACGAGTTGTCGATCGCGTCCTTGAGGTGCACAATGTTGAAGCCACCGTCGTGACGCTCGCGGTGCGTGATCACACCAACACGACCCATGTTGCGGCCGCCCGTCACCATGGCCAGAGCGCCCGTGTCGAACTTGATAAAGTCCGTGATCTTGCCCGTGGCCAGGTCAATCTTGACCGTGTCGTTGACCTTGATCAGCGGGTCCGGGTAGCGGATGCTGGACGGAATGTTAGCAACATGTCAAGGGGGGGTGCAAACCTACCAGCCGTCGTGGCCATGGGTCTTCTACGAAGACACACTCTTCGAGTAGAAGAAAAGAAGAGAAAAAAAAGAGGGAGGAGACGGAAGAATGCCGCGGCATGACACCGTCAGCCTTTCTCTAGAGCAACGACCACATGGGCCGTGCTTCTTTCCAGCATGCGTGCCTGCAGTATTGCAGACGCACAGTCGTCGTGCCGTCCCAACAAAAGACATGATAGCCTCACACGCAGAGCGTGGCAGAGAACTCGTTTCCGAGACCCTCTGGGGACGAACAGCGCCCGGGCCGACCCGGTCCGTACGAGACGGTAGCGCCAGGGGAGCGAAGAGAGCAGCAAGCAAGCCGGCACAGACCAGCTTGCCCGTCTTCTTCGTCCTTCCTCTCTCTCTCTCTTTTTTCCTCCCTTCTTTTCCTCGATCTCTCCGAGTGGTCTCGCCAAAACCTGGTCCAACGGCTGATAGATTGCAGAGAAGAGGGAAGAGAAAGAAGGGTTCAGGTTCTTTTCTTACGTTCTCGCATCATGCGTAACCAAGAATGGGATGCCACCGCGGCCCAGCTGCACGCGGCGGACCTTGCCGAGCTTGTACTCGGCCTCCTCGGGCTGGATCCGGTGCACGGTGAAGCGGCCCTTGGTGTCGTAGACCAGACGGAAGTTCTCCGCCGTCTTCTCGATGCTGATCACGTCCATGAAGCCCGTCGGGTACGTCACGTCCGTGCGCACCTTGTGGTCGACCTTGATCAGGCGCTGCTGCAGGATCGCCTTGGTCTCGCGGTTGTTCAGCGCGTACTTGAGGCGGTTGCGCAGGAAGATGATCAGCGGCAGGCACTCGCGCGCCTTGTGCGGACCGGGCGACGCCTTGGGCGCATAGACACCCGACAGTTTGTCGAGCAGCCAGTGCGAGGGCGCGCTGAGGCGCTTCTGGTGCTTCTTCCTGCAGAAGACGGTCAGTCACTGTTTTTTGCGGTGTCCTTGACCTTCTGCCATCTGAGCGCGTCCCCTCGCCTGCATGCCAATCTATCCAAGAACAAAGCCGTGAGCTTCTCTTCGATACTTACATTCCTTTACCCATGGTGGCGGTTGTGTTGGTGAGAGGTCGTGGTGGTGGGAGAAGGTCGAGATGGAGGCGTGAAGATTTTCAAAAAAGTTCACGGAACCATTAAACTCCAAAAAACCTCTAGTTGAGAAAAGTTTCTTAGTGCCCCACCAAAAACAGGCAGGGCTTCAAGCCCTCACGGATTTTGTCCATTCAACGCTGGCCATCACTCCCCACTAATTTCCTATTATGAAATACAATATTACATAATAAAAAATACAGCACCGCACGGCAATGGGAGACGAACAGCGGTCAAGAACGCCACTGTGAAGGCTCAGCAACATCAAATAACGAGAAGAAATTCAATTAATACAGACTTTGGGTATATGTGTGCAAAGGAACGTGGATATCAGGGAAAAGACCAAGGAACACATGCGGAGCGCACAGGAGCCGCAGAGAGCGTCTGCAGCTCAGAAGCAGAAGCCAAGGGGAGCGATGGCTTGAAACTGCAAGGATCAATGGTTCCTTGCAGTTCCAAGCCATCGCTCCCAAAGATTCTCGGCTTCTGCAGCGTTCGGGCATAAAAAAAAACGGAAAATACAAGCAATCAAAGAGGGTAGGGAGGCATCTGCGGGTCATCCAGCAGGAGCCGCGAGATGCCCATCTCCCCCACGCTGCCGAGGAAGGACGAAGCGTTGTGTTCGCCCAGGTCGTAGACGGACGCTTCGTGGAGCTCGAGCGGCTCGTTGTGCAGCGGCAGGGACGCGGTGGGCGGCCGCCGGCTAGGATCGTCCCGCGACGCACGGGGCGACGGCAGCGGCGGGCCGGTGGCATAAGAAGCCGAGCCGTGTTGGTGCGAAGGACCGGGGCCGGGCGCGCCACTGCCCAAAGGGACGGTGGCGGCCGGAACCTGGCTTCTGCGCCGCGTGCTGGGATGCAGTTCCTGCGGGGACGGCGGCATGGTGGACACGCTGCTCGGTCTGCGGCTCCTGCTGCTTTTCTCTGCCGCCGGTGCGGCGTCGGCGATGCGGCAGGGGCTGTCCGGGGAGCTACACTTTTCTATGTTGGCGTAGATCTCCGGGTATTTGTTGCGGACGCGGTCGCGGAGATCCGTCGGCTGGCGGCTCGTCAGGTGGAACTTGTCGTCGCGGTGGATCTTGGTCCAGGCCGGGCCGTAGAGCTGGAGGCCCTCGAGGATCTCCCGGTCGTCCTGCTCGGTAAAGGGCCGCCGTTCCCGGCGGTGCGACTTCTTGAAGGGCTCCCGGATGCCCAGCTTCATCATGTCCTCCATGTTTTTGCGGTGGACCTTGCGCTTGCGCTGCTTCGGCGGGTCCGAGGCCGCGGCGGCGGAGGGCGCCGGCGCGCCGGCGCTGCCCGGTCCTTGCTGCTGCGGCAGCTCGTCGGATTCGATCAAGATGTTTTCTAGCGACAGGCTGGCCTTGGGTCGCAGACGACGCAGCACCTGCGTCGAATCCGAGGACCGCGCGGCCGCATCAGGCGACGAGGACGCCGGCGGGTCGGCATGGCTACTGCTGTTGCCGCGCAGCTCGTCGGGGCAGCAGGTGCGGAAGCGGTCCTTGAGGTCGCCGGCTGTGCGACTGCTGAAGGAGAACTCCGGGTCCTCGAGAATGGCCGTCCACTTGCCCAGGCCGTGTCGGCTGACGCCGATCAGCAGCTGGTTGGTCTCCTCGTCTGTCCAGCGACGGCGCGGCTTCGACGCCCGCTTCGACGGCTTGAGCGATGCCGACGGCGTTGTCGCCGTTTCGGGCGTGTCCGGCGACTGTGGCGTTCCGGGGGTCAAGGGCTTCCTCGAGGATCTCTTTGCCACCGTGGACGACGCAAGCGAGGAGATGGATTCGGCGGACCGCAGGCTCCTGGACGGCGGCACATCGCCAGCGGCGACGCCTGGGGAGGCGCCGTCGAAGAGGAGGGAGCCGCTGGAGTTGTTGCGGCCACGGGCACTCCCGCCGCTCGCACCGGCCGTGGGAGTCGAGAACTCGCCAGGCAGCGAGGTCCTGTTGAGGACATCTTCGTTGTCAAACTCGGCAGACGCGATGGGCGGGAACACGGCAGCATTGGGCGGTGGCTCGTGGAGGCCGTTGATGATCGGAGGAAAGACCTGGCCGCGGGAGCCGACTTGCTGGCTGGACTTTTGCTTCTTGAGTGGCTGCGGCAGCTGGATCAGTTCCTCTGCATGGGGTAAGACGCGCGGTCGTTTTCCGATAATGGATGCGGATGCGGCGGCAGCGGCGGATGCGTCGTCGAGATGGCCCGCATGGTGAGACGTAGCGTCAGCAGGATGCGGGTGGGCGGACCAGGTGCTGTCGGCTCCCAGATCGCTTGAAAAAGAGGACCCGGGGACAAGGGCTGGATTGGGCGGCTGTGACGATGGAGACTGTTGTGGTTGCGATTGCTTGGAGGCCCCGATACCGGCGTGGTCTGTGGCGTTGAGCTCGAGAGGCGGGAGCAGGAGGCGGGAATCGTGGGGGTACTTTGGGGCACCGAGAGTGCTGTGGATCGAGGGAAGATGATCTCGGGAGTCGTTGCCGTTGAGGAGATGTATCAGCCGCGGCTCGATGGTAGCCATGGTGTTGCCAGCCATGGTGTAGCTGGGCGGGAGAAGAGGCACATTTGAGACCCTTGGCCACGGCGGGAAAAGGCGAGCGATTGGAAAACGAGGGATTGGGGATAAGAAAAGAGAAAACCGAGAGAAAAGCAGAAAACGAGAGAAGAGTCAGAACGATGGGACTTTAGCAGCGCGTCGCCGCGGCTGTGGCTGGTCCCGTAGTCCGGTCCGTGGTTCCTAGCGGCCGGGGCGCTGGAAGGACAAAAGAACGGAGACGTGGGGAAGGCGGAACGAGAGGGTGAACGAGCGACGGTGGTGTGTGTTGTGTGTGTGCTGGGCCGTGTAGACGGGGGGGCGTGCATGCTTTATACGCGCAGCGGCAGTGGCGGCGGCGGGAGGAGCGACCGTGGCGGCGACGGCGTCAGCGACATGCGTACAGAGGTATATTTTGCAGGCGAGTAGTACGAGCAAAACGCATGAGCCCGCAGATCGAGCCGGCCGTCGAATTGAAGAACAAGCAACAAGCTCATTTAAAAAGGGCCGGCGAACAGCTCCCAGGCCGGGCGGAAGGGTCTAGACCGCGGCAGACCAATAGCAATCGTGCAAGGAGGGGTAGCTGGCCATGGTGCGAATCGCCACAAATCCCATCGAGTCCTGCTGCGGGGCTAACCGACGGGCCCCTCTTAATTCTGCGCCAGCAGGCCATTAGCGGGTGGCCGGGTGCTAAGGACCAGCCGGGCCCCCCTGGGGGAAACGCGCCCTGGCGCCCTCTCCACCGCCCAGCGGCGACCGACCACCGCCCGCTCACCACCGCCCGCTCCGCTCACCACCGCTCACCGCGTCGCTCGGCTGTGAGCGCCGAGACCTTCCCCTCAAGCCTCCCAGCCAAAGCCCTGCTTCGCCGGGTGACACGCATCCACGCATCCACACGTGTACGCACCGACCATGGCGGCACAACTGCCAACCATTCCCCGGCTTGTGTTCACCCTGGTCGAGCCGGTTTCCCTGTAAGCACACCGGCATCTGGCCCTGCCCGCGTGGCCGGTCGCACGGGTCTGCTGCAGCGCTTCTGCGCAGATCGTCCTCCCTCCCGTTCTCCTGGCCGTTGGCTGACCTTGTGCGCCGGTCCCCCCCCCCCAGTCTCAGCGGTGCGCTGCCCGCCCTTGTCTCACCGGACTGGTTTGTCCGCGAGCAGCTGGCCACCACCGCGACGGCGGATGCGGCGGCGGCGCTGCCCGTGTCGTCAGACAATGCGCGCATCGTAGCCCAGCAGCTCGGCAACGCGTACGGACTGCTGTTCATGGTCGGCGTGGCCGTGCTCTACACCAGCACCGAGCGCCAGGTCGTGCGCAACTACCTGGTGGCGCTGCTGCTGGCGGACGTGGGCCACGTCGGCCTGACGCTGGCCTCGCTCGGCCCCGAGCGGTTTTCTGTGTTTGGCGCGTGGAACGCGATGACCTGGGGAAACATTGGTTTCACGGTGTGTTCTTCCACTTGTTGCGTGTCTGTTTCGGTGTGCTGACTCGGAGGGCCGGCAGACGTTCCTTGCTCTCACGCGCGTGGCCTACTTCCTCGGCTTGTTTGGACCGGACAAGCCGGCTGCGGTTCCGGCGCTCAAGAAGCAAAAGTGACAGTGGTCCCCTCGACCTGCCCTTCTCGCCGGCTCCCTAGGGCCACGCCCACGTGGCTGCAGACGAACATTTCGCGTGTGCATCCCACAATCCCACACGGCCGCAAACAGACACGCGTTGCTGTTGCACGAATCTCGTAGGATGGCCGGGACAACCCGCGCTCGGCAGCAAGAGGCGGTCAGGCAGAGACCGAGACACAACCAATGCCGAGAGGGTAGAGGGCTTGGGCGGCACTGGATCCGTAGCCGCAAATCGCCTGCGAGTACGCAGGTGAAGGATCGGGGTGGGACGCAATGAACAGGATTCTATCTTGCCTGTGCCACGACGTGCGCCGGCGCCAGGGTCCGAAGGAATGCAGGACAGCAAGTTGGGGGCGGCCGGAAAAGGCCACATGCAGACGTGTGCTGCTGGGCACGCGCACACAAGCAAGGATGCGGCGTCTTCGGCGGGGAAGAAGCGTGTTCCGTCGCACCGGGGCGTTGCATAGAGAAAGAAGCTGGCCACGTACTGCGTAAGATGGGATGAGACAGGCGCGGTAAGACACGGCTCTGTGCTGCGGCCGCACCCCGTTTCCGAGCTCAGCTGGGCCTGGCCGTTGGAGCTCTGGGAACCCTGGACACAGCCCTGGCGTGCAGCTTCACCGGGCCCTGTTGGCATAAATCGGTGTCGTGACGCGGTTGTGCTGGTCGACTTCCGCTTTTAGGCCGCCGGAGATAAGAGCCGGTCCGTTATCACGAGCACCCCCGCGCTGCCGGTGAGACGACGTAGCACACCATCCTTCCTTTTTTTCCTTCCTCCAAACACAACAGCCCTTCTTCTTCTTCGCCCGCCTCCGTACAGACAATCACACACGCACCTCCGACTGGAGACACGCATACCCTCCGTACATCCGATCCGAGCCCTGTTTTGGATGGGCGTCCGCCTCGGACCTTGCACGGCGGTCACACCTCTGTCGCACGGCAGCTCCTAACCACACCACCGGCCATGTCGGCACACGCATCCCCGGACAGCGGCGGGGGCCTGGCCAGCAGCAGCGGGGCCGAGGGGTCCGCACACGACGAACCCGCCACAGAGCCGTCTGCTGCTCGCGCCGGCCGTTCCCATGCGACCGGATATTCCGCAACAGCCGAAGAGCGGGAAGAGTTCCATGGTGGGTTTGCGCCGTCTTTTCTTTGTTTCCGGTAGCAGCCGAATGCACGTTGCTGACCACATGGGCTTGCACAGATGCCGCAGAGCACCTTCTGTACGAGCAGGGGATGGAGATTGGGAGCGAGGACGATGAGGACGATGGCGAGTACATCGACGCCTTCGGGTTTGGCGAGACAGAGGACGACGACGACGAAGCCGAAGACGAAGACGAGGACGAGGAGGGCGACGGCGAGGAGGAAGACGAGGACGAGGATGAAGACGATGAAGAAGCCGCCTTTATCCACCAAGGTAGGGGACTGGCTCTCTCTCCTGCGTTGGGTGCCCATCCGCGACTGACCACCCCCCCACAGGCCAGACCATTGCGTACTTTACCAATGCACAGCTCAACGCGGCGGTTCGGAACGACACCATACACGAGGTCCTGCTGGGCGTAGCCAGCTACGACGATAGCGACGCGGAGTCGTGGGGCGGGTTTCCCAAACCAGCACAGGAGCGGGGTGTCAGCATGTTCCCCAAGATCCCCAGCGAGGCGGGCCAGGCCCTCATGAACTCGGGCGTGTTTGGCGCCGTCGAGCGGGAGCGCGCCTACTGCCCGGCCCTCCTGGACATGGCCGCGGACAGCCACACCGTGCGCATGAAGGTCGCGGCGCGGCGGCGACCCGTGTCGCTGCGTCTGCTGGACCGCGAGATCGGCTACAGCAACACGCTGGCCGACCGCCGGCTCAACGCGCGGATGATCGCCCAGAGCCTCGTGCCGTCGACGGCGGCGGACATGGTGGTGCGCTACGACGGGCCCGTGTACCTGGGGCAGTTCTCCGACGACGGCAACTTCTTCTTCAGCGGCACCAAGGACCTGCACGTCCGCCTGTACGACACGTCCAACGTCAACGACTGGCAGCACTACAAGACGGTCACGCACCCCACCGGCCGCTGGACGCTGACCGACGCATCTCTGAGCCCGGACAACCGCTGGCTGGCCTTCACCTCCATGATGCCGCAGGTGTGCCTGGCGCCGACGGACCCCAACGACGAGGGCGACCCCTACCTGCTGGACCTGTCGCGGCCGGGCCGCGACGGCGTCGGCGGCATCTTCGACTACGACGACTCCTTCTGCATCTTCTCCGTGCGCTTCTCCGGCGACGGGCGCGAGCTCGTGGCGGGCACCAACGTGCGCTCCATCGTGGTGTACGACATCGAGTCGCGCACGATGCTGCACCACCTGGTGGGCCACGACGACGACGTGAACGCGGTGTGCTTCGGCGACAAGGCGTCGCCGCACCTGCTGTACTCGGGCTCGGACGACGCCACCATCAAGGTGTGGGACCGCCGCAGCCTGGCCGACGGCCGGCCCGCCGGCGCCTTTGTCGGCCACTGCGAGGGCATCACGTACATTGACAGCAAGGGCGACGGCCGCTACATCCTGTCCAACGGCAAGGACCAGACCATGCGGCTGTGGGACCTGCGCAAGGCCATGAGCTCGGCCGACTTCCAGGCGCGCGACCCGACCCAGCACACGCGCTTCAGCCGCTACGACTACCGCTTCCAGCGCTACGACGACGAGCGCTACTTCCGCCACCCCGACGACAACTCCGTCGTCACCTTCCGCGGCCACCGCGTCGAGCGCACCCTGCTGCGCTGCCACTTCTCGCCGCCCGGCAGCAGCGACAGCCGCTACGTCTACTCCGCCAGCCACTCCGGCAAGGTCTACATCTGGAACCTCGACGCCACCCTGGCCGGCATCATCAACGTGCGCGAGGCCACCAGCAAGACCTTTGCCGCCGTCGCCGCCGACGAGGAGCGCCGCCTCAACGCCGCCCTCGCCGGCGCCACCGCCGACAGCCCGGCCGCCAGCGCCGCCGCCGCCGCCTCGACCAGCCGCCGCCGCCAGCGCCTGCGCCAGAACCAGATGGGCTTCAACGAGCCGCTGTGCGTGCGGGATGCCAGCTGGCACCCGACCGCGCCCATCATTGTTGGTGCGTCTCGATTCCCTTCCCTCTTTTTTATCTCCCCACCCACTGACAGACAGCGTCTTCCTTCGATGTCGAGAACATGGACAATGGTTTCTGTTCGGTGCACGCGTGCGATCTCGGGCAGGCTGGCGAGGCCGGCGACAAACAGTACGGCCTGTATGACGAGCGGATGCAGCCCATGAAGTCGGTTCCTCCTCGGCGGCCGATGATGCGGTGGTGGGCATGAGCCGAGGCGATGTGGTGGCAGAAGCTGGATACCAAGATTGGAAAGGAACAAACGCGTCTGGATATGAACACAGTATATCTGTCAATGTGAGATTCGCTCTGCAAGAGAGCACCGCCCGTGGCGTGTAAAGCGTGTAAAATGTATTTTTTTGGTTCTCCTTGGGCTCGCTTTCCCGGTTTTATACAAATGATCGCTCCGCATGCCCATCCGCCCTGCTCCGAAATAGAATAACAGGCCCCTCCGTAGCCGGGGAGGGTAATGTTTCCCCCAGTCTTCTCCTGGGAGATAGGTTTTTTGTGTGTGTGTGGCACAGTGCTCTTCCCGCCCACCGTCGCGGCAGGGTAGCTGCTCCTGTGATTCGTGCTGCTCTCGGCGGTCCGTCCGAGCATAGCTCTCGCCCGCGCCGGCCACCTCTCCCAGCCGTGCTCGCCCCGTCTCCCCGTTCGCCTTACGCGCCACCGACGAGGATGTTGTTCACCGGGATGTGGACTGTTCGAGGGCGCATGCCGTTAGCAAAGAGAGGCTTCCACACGGAGTAAACAAAAACGCAGCGCGCTGCAGGGAAGGACAAAACGCACTCAGCTTGACAAAGTACCCGACAGCACCCATGACGAGGAAGCCCACGCCGACGGCCTGGCTGATCTTGACGAATTCCTTGGTGTCGGCTTTGGGGACAAGCGTGTTAGTCTTGGTTCGGCATGGCATTCTTCTTCTGCCTCCCCCAGAAGAGAGCGGAGGAATACGACGTACGCTTCTGGCAGCGGTTGACAAACTGCATGCCGTCCTTGACGAACTCCCGGGGGATGTCGAGGATTTCTTGGACCTGGTCAGACATGGTTGCGGAAGGGGGGTTTTGGTGTTTTGCGAGGATGTGTAAAGCGAGTGTCGTCTCGTGGTCGTCGGTTGCGTCCGTGGTGGCGTTGGTCGAATGCGTTGGATGGTCGAGGAAGAAAGGGGGTCTGGAGGAAAGCGACGAAGCGAAATAAATCCTTAGCTGGGCGCGCATGCGCTGCGTGATGCCAGATCGCCCTACATCGTTGCGCGTGGCCCGTGCGTTAGGGGCTAGATGACTAATTTTGACAGGCGGCTGCTACTAAAGCTTGACCGCCGCAGCTGCGTTTCTCATTCTGCCAAACGTGTCTCCAGCCTCTCTGCCCACGGTCTCCTTGCATATTTGGCCCGCGTCTTTGCATCGCTCCAGCGTCTGCCCCTTCTTGTCTCCCTTCCTCGACCCGACTGCTTTGCTCCCGATATCCCTTCGATCCGCTCTTCCGACAGCTGTCCACCGCCCCCGGTTTCTGTACTCGACGCGGTCTCTTTCGGCGAAAGCACATCTCGGCCCGGCTGTTGCAGGTCCCAAGACCGCGTTTTCCCGTTTCGGCCGCCTCATTTGAGCTGTTCCTCGCTCATTCCGGTCGACCCTGTTTATCCCTGGCTCCCGCAGACATCCGGCAGACCTTCCCCTCGCATCCGCGCGAATAGCGAAGCTTCCGAAACGGCACCCGAACAACGAGACGCCTATTTGCTTTTTGCGCTTCTTCTTTTCTTGCCGTTCTTGTCTTGTCTCGTTTGAGCTGCTTCTACGGACCCGTTTCATTTGTCCTGTTCCTGTCTTCGACAACACATACCAGCGCGGTGGACGAATCTTAAAAGATACCACCGAAAAAAAGAAAACGCCCTGTCTATTCGACCGGGGCCAGGCTACAAGCACAGAGCTTCGCCTGCTGCGATTCCAATATCACCCGTTTTTGTGTCGAGAGTCGGTTACTTGTTCGGAGAGCTCTAGAGTGTACGTACAAGTGGCTTTGTTTTCCGTCTTGGTCGTGTCTGGCTCGTTTTTTATGTTCTTCTCGTTTTGCTTGTGTTGCCCACCCCTTTGTCGTCTTTAAGTTTGTCACTATGGCGAGGACAATGGAACAACCGCTTGGCGTGTCTGAATTGTGGCTGCCAGGCGCAGAACGTCTGCAGTCAGTTTGTATACTGGTCCTAACCTAGGTCTCCAAAGCAGTTCCATTAGACAGGGCGACGCCTGCGATACAAACGCCTAGGCAGCAACGCAATTGCGCAAAGACATAATGGCCGAGGAAGACTTCGAGATCGACATCTACGGCGACGCCAATGGCGAGCAGGGCGGTAGCAACGCTCAGGATGACGGCCAGAATCGCCAGGAAGACTACAACGAGAGCGGCAATGGCCAGGGCCATGACTACGACGATCCCAGCCAACGGACAGTAGAAGAGCACGGGGCGGAAGCACCACCGTCGGACAGCACAGCAAAGCAATCGCCAGCCCCGCCGCAAGGCGTCAAGCGGAAAGAGGGCTCGGACAACAGACCGATAGACCCTGGTGCGACGACGGCAATCATGGTGTCAGATCTGAGCTGGTGGATCACCGACGACGACATTCGAGGCTGGGTCCGGGCCGTGGACTGCGAGGACGAGCTGAAGGACATCACGTTTAGCGAACACAAAGTCAACGGCAAGAGCAAAGGGTATGTGGGAGCTGCCGAAGCCCTCTTCCCCCCCACGGGAATTTTCAGTGTAGAGACTAACCGTTTTCCAGACAAGCATATCTGGAGCTCTCCTCCCAGCAGGCTGCCACGGCTGTCAAGCATCATTTGGAGTCCCTCGGAACAGGCGAGTACCAGGCCGGACAGAAGAAGGTGTCGGTGGGGTACGCGTCACCGTCAATCAACCCCTTCCGCACGCTCCCCAAGGACGCACCGGGCCGGGGGCAACGCGACGCACAGAACCGAACAGGCCCAGGCAGCTACCAGGGGTCTGTAGGCAACTTCAACGGCGGCAATAATGCGGGCGGCGCTTACAACAACATGAACGGCAACAACAATGCCGGCAGCTACCGCGGCGGACGCGGGGGGGCGATGTACGGGGCGCCGCGTGGTGGCGGGAACATGGGCGCTGCAGGCGGCTTCAACCGCAACTTTGGTGGTGGTGGCAACATGAACATGAACATGAACAACTTCAGCAATAACAGCGCGATGCGGTTCGGAAACAGCCCGATGGGTGGCGGGATGGCGGGTGGAAATGGCGCCGGCGGGGGCGCTGGATTCATGGGCGGCGGCTTCCGCGGGGGGATGGGCGGCAACATGGCTGGCAACATGGGCGGCGGCATGCGCGGCGGTGGCGGCATGCGCGGAGGCCGCGGAGGCCCGATGGGCGGCATGATGGGCGGCGGGATGGGGCCGGGCATGGGCGGGATGGGTGCGATGGGCGGGATGGGCATGGGCGGGATGGGGGGCATGGGGGCGATGGGCGGTATGGGTGGCATGGGCGGCATGGCACCGATGGGCGGCATGCCCGGCGGCATGGGCCCAATGGGCGGCATGGGGATGGTTGGCGGGATGCCCGGTACGTGATCTGTGGACCGAGATGTGCGTCCCCATTGCGATGTGATGGCTAACCAGGCTTTGCCGACAACAGGCTTTCAGGGCATGCAGCCCAACTTTACGCCCAACTTCTTCGGCGGTGTCGGCGGCGGTGTCGGCGGCGGTGGTGGTGCCGGAGTGGGCGGCAGTCAAGGGAGCGGCGAGTGGCAGAACCCGCACGGCACCAAGCGGGCGCGGCCAGAGTAGGGACCGGTTTTGTCCAGGGCGGGCGTCTATTGTTTCGTGTTTTTTTGTGTGGTGCATTTCAGTCTGTCAAGTGTTGCGCTCCTTTTTCCCGGGAGTCATTGGGTGTTTACGGTTGGGGTTCGTTTTCCTTGTTTGCAAGAGCTTCAGCTGTATATATACATGGACAGGGAGTTTGTAAGGTTGCTTCAGGGCGTTGAATGGGACGCAAATCTATTGACAAGAGGTCTAACAAGAAGATCTAGAGCGTGCTAACAGGAAGGGACAAAAGAAATGCAAGTCTAGGAGTGCATTGAAAGAAGCAAAAAAAAACAGAAAGAACTGCAGACAAAAAGAAAGATCAAAAAGAAGGAGGGTTACGCCTTGTTGGCGCGGCCGAGCAGGCCGGCGACACGGGCCTGCAGGCGGGCGACCAGGGCGCCCTTGGGCACGCGCACGAGCCAGTAGAGGCCGAGGGCGGCGACGGTGTTGAAGGCGACGTAGGCCCACATGAGGCCGAAGTTGCGCCAGCGGTCGTCGTAGCGGATGTTGAAGGCGCTGAGGAAGGCGTCGGTGGTGGCGATGGAGCAGAACTGGCAGGCGTCGGGGGCGGTGGCGGCCGGGTTGAGCAGGGTGCCGCCGGCGACGGCCTGGTAGGGGGCGAGGTAGTCGGCGCAGGTGGTGTTGGCGGCGGGCCGGAAGGAGAGCAGCTCGAGGTCGGTGCAGGTGACGGCGCTGCGGCCGAAGCCGGTGGCGAGCAGGCCGCCGATGAGGTAGGTGAGGGGGGAGACGCGGTACATGAAGATCCAGAAGCCGGGGAGGGCGTCTTTGGAGACCATGACGCTGGGACGTTAGGGGGGGTGTATAGAGAGAGAGAGAGAGAGAGAACAAGGAGACTCACCCGCAGAAGATCAGCGTAAACACATAGAGCAGCAGGGCCAGCGTGGCGCCCAGCTCGGCCGTGGGGGCGCCGGCGACGACCATGTCGGTAAAGGTGGACTCGAAGACGAGGAAGACCCAGATGAGCAGGAACATGAGGCCGCCGCGCTCGGCCACGGTGTGGGTGGCGTCGGCGTTGCGGTCCATGCCGACAATGTAGTAGAAGGGCAGGAAGACGAGCAGGGCGGCGATGGTGTTCCACGGGATCTCGACGAGGATGTTGGCGAGCATGAAGACGGACCACGAGTAGGTGCGCGACGCGCGCTCGCGCACCTCGTACAGCTCGCGCTGGGCGATGAAGTGCGGCATGGTCTGGTAGGCGAGGAAGGCGAAGATGACGAGCAGCATGAAGAGCGAGAACATCTGGTCCTGCAGGCCCTGCTCGGACAGGGGGGCCTTGCGGAAGGAGAGGCCGATGAACAGGCTGGTGGCAAAGCACAGCGCCATCTTGGCGTAGATGTACGTCGGCGTGCGCCAGTACTGCTCAAAGACGCGCACCGTGCACATGTACAGCTGGTAGTGGAAGGGCGTGGCGTAGGTGGTGGTGGTGGTCGTGGTGGTCGTGGTCGTGGTCGTGGCAGCCGTGACAGCATCGGTGGTGGCGGGCGCCGGGGCCGGGCGGTCCTTGCGGGCCTCGAGCACCTCGAGCTCGGCCTGGACGGCCTTGTACTCGTCGCTCTCGCGCCAGATGGCGACCCAGTCGCGCGTGGCGGCGCCGCCGGGCCCGGCGCCGATGACCTTGAGCATCCACTCGGCCGGGTTCTCGTCGGGGCCGATGGGCGTGGCGCCGTGGCTCTCAAAGTAGCGGATCAGCGTGGCGGCGCCGGCGCCGATGGGGCCGAAGTAGACGGTGCGGCCGCCGGCGGCCAGCAGCAGCAGGCGGTCGAACTGCTGGAACAGCAGCGCGGACGGCTGGTGGATGGTGCACAGCACGGCCTGGCCGCGGGCGGCGAGGCGGCGCACGAGCGCGGCGACGGACCAGGCGGTCTGGCTGTCGAGCCCGGACGTCGGCTCGTCGAGGAACAGCAGCAGGTCCGGGCGCGCGGCCAGCTCGACGCCGATGGTCAGGCGCTTGCGCTGCTCGACGTTGAGGCCCTCGCCCGGCACGCCGACGACGGCGTCGGCGTACGCGCCCATGCCGAGCAGCGCGATGACGGCCTCGACGTGCGCGTGCTTGTCGGCGGTGCTGACGGCCGCCGGCTGGCGCAGCGCCGCGCTGAACCGCAGCGCCTCGCGCACCGTCGACGTCGCCAGGTGCACGTCCTGCTGCTGCACGTAGCCCGTCTTGCGCTGGAACGAGCGGTCGCGCGGCCGCCCGTTGACCAGCATGTCGCCCGTCACCGCGCCCATCGTCACGCGGTCGGCCAGCACGTCCAGGAGCGTCGTTTTTCCGGCGCCGGACACCCCCATCAGGCACGTGAGCGTCCCCGGCTTCACCCAGCCGTCCACGTGGTCCAGCAGCCGCCGGTGCTTGCCCTGGATCGTGATGTCGTAGCACACGTTGCGCCAGTGGCAGATGTCCTTGCGGTCGACGTCCGCGGCCGCCGCCGCCGCCTCCTTGGACGACTGCTCCGCCTCGGTCGCGTCGCCGTCGTCGTCGCCGTCGTCCACCGCCGCCACGTGGCCGCGCCGGAAGACCAGCACCTCGCCCTTGGACGACTCGGCCGTGATCAGCTCGGCCGCCAGCAGGTACGTGGCAAAGAAGAAGAGCATGAAGCCGAACAGGATGCCCAGGTTGCGCCACTTGTGCGCGTGGCTGTACTGGTAGCTGCCCGTCAGGATCGCGTCGCCCAGCACAAAGTCGGCGCCCGGCGCCGCGCCCGCCGTCGAGCACGTGCGCTCGTCGGCGGCCGCGCCCGGGTACGCCGGCACAAAGGCGGCGCAGGGGAACTGGCGGCCGCTCAGCTCGTTGATCAGCAGGCTCTCGTAGGCGTAGGCAATCGGGTTGATGTAGTTGATCCAGCGCATCCAGCCCTGCATGTTGCTGATGGGGATGACAAAGCCCGTGTAGATGACCAGCGCGATGATCAGCACCGCCGCCGGCGTCAGCGCCTGGTGCACGGTGCGCGACGCCTGGCCGATTGTGCGCAGCACCGACGACATGGTCAGGGTGCACACAAAGGCGAACAGCAGGAACACGAAGAAGTGCCCGGCGCCGTGCCGCAGATCGGCCATGAAGTAGAGCGGGATGTTGAACGCCACGGCAGACAGGATTTTCGACGGCATCTCGCACAGGGCGGACGAGACCGCCTCGGCCGAGGGTGTGTAGAGGGCGTACCGGGCGTGTTTCTCGACGATGGGGCGTTGGGCGTAGAGGGAGAGGATCTGGGGGGGGGGGGTGTCAGCAAGCAACGGGAAGAGTAGAGGAAAAAGGAAGACGCAGGGAAACGCACCTCCAACGAACTGCTCAGCGCGTTAAACAGAATGGCAAAGAACAAGAGAATGCAGCGCGACGTGATGGACGCCGCGTTCGGCTGCAGCTGGTAGAACACGCTGCCGAGCACAATGGAGATGACCAGGTTGCCGAGGACGGTGACGATGAAGAAGGTCTTGTCGCCCATGATGCGCTCGTAGCCGCGGCGCATGCACAGGGCGACCTGCTGCGGGTACGACAGCGTGAACGGCGACTTGGGCGGCGTCAGCGGCGCCTGGTGCGCCTTGCGCACGGCGGCCATGGCGGCGACGGGCGCGCCGTCCATCGGGTGTTCGCGGTCGTACGCGTCGATCTCCTGCAGCAGGCGCGCGCGCTGCGGGCTGGCCTTCCAGTACGCCACGAAGTCGTCGGGCGTGCGCGGCACGCGGCCCTCGAAGCCGGCGCGCACCACGCGCTCGCCGGGGTTCGTCAGCGACGTCAGAAAGTCCGCCGTCGTCTGCCGCTCGGGGCACGCGTAGCCCATGTCGACGAAGAAGGCCTTGGCGTCGGCCGCGGGGCCGAAGTAGATCTGCCGGCCCTCGTACAGCAGGCACACCTTGCCAAACTCGGCGTACGCCGCCTCCGACGCCTGGTACATGGCCACCAGCGCCGCCGTGCCCGCCAGGCTGGTCAGCAGCCGCAGCGTGCGCGCAAACGCCAGCGCCGACGCGCTGTCCAGCCCGCGCGTGCTGTTGTCCCAGCACTGCAGCGCGCTGCCGCTCAGCGCGACCTCGGCGATGCTGACGCGCTTGCGCTCGCCGCCGCTGACGCCGCGCACCAGGTCGCTGCCCACGCGCGTGCCCGCCGTGTGCGCGATGCCGAAGATCGCCATCACCACGTCGCGCACGTGACGCGCGTACGCCTCGCGCCCCACCCCCGCCGGCCGCGTCTGCGGCGTGCGCGCCCGCGCCGCGAACAGCAGCGTCTGGCCCACGGTCAGCTGCGGGAAGTGCACGTCCGTCTCCGCCTGGTACAGCACCTCGCCGCGGAACCGCGTGCGGATCGCCGCCTGCGGGATGCCCTGGTACGACACAAACGCGTCCGCCGCCGCCGCCAGCCCGCGCATCTCGCCCGCCACCGTCTTCAGCAGCGTCGTCACGCCGCTGCCCGGCCGCCCCAGCACCAGCAGCATCTCGCCGCTGCGCACCAGCCCGTCGAACCCGTCGCGCAGGATCGGCACCTCGCGCCCGCGCGCGCCCACCCCCAGCCCCAGCCGGCCCGCCACCAGCCGCACCGCCGCCGACGGCGCCTGCAGCAGGATGTTGAACACGTCCTTCTGGTAGTCCGTCGGGCTGCCCCAGCCGTGCACCCGCAGGTTGCGGTACGCCACGCCCATCGTCGGCCGCGGGCAGCCGTTGTCGTTGCTGTTGCGCAGCACCGCCTGCGCCCACCGCCGCGCGTCAAACGCCTTGCTGTGCGGGTCCAGCGCCGGGTCGCCGTTCGCCCCGGCCAGGAACGGGCACGCGTTGTCCACGCTGCTGGCACCGCCGTGCCCGCCCGTCGCCCGCGAGCTCGACCGTGCCAGCTCGAGGCTGTAGCCGCGGATCAGCTCGTCGGCCCCGTCCGGCATGGCGGCCTCGTTGGCGTTGGTCTCGGTCTCGCCCGACTCGACCGACGGCGAGCGGCGGTTGTCCGTCTTGTCGTTGTCCATGATGTCCGAGTTGTCGATTGGCAGGCACAATAGGAGTTGCAGCAGAACAGCAGAACAGCAGAGCAGCAGAAACACACAACAACAGCAACAACACCGAAACTCACGTTCGGCCGTGTTCTCTTTATACGGCCCACTCCCCCCCCCCGTTTCGCAGAAAAATCACATCCTTACGGATTCTTTTCTGGACCGTTATCAAACACTCCGAGCAATCCGGATGCCGAATGTTGTCCTTCTCGCTCGCCGCCTGCACTGCCGCCGCCGTGTAAGTGGTCGTCCAACAACAAAAATTGCAAGTGGAGCCGCCCTGGGCCCGACCGCACGGTACGCAGCCCGCAAAAGCGGGTGCCGCCTTGCCTGTCTTGGCAGCTCGGCGCCGACACCGGCTCCACCCGCGCTTTGTCATCTACATCGGGTGGGTCTCGGCACCGAGATCGCGAACTGCTTTTAAGCACCGCCGCGGCCACCCCCTTCGTACGAGACGCCGCCTTCGTACGACCTCTGACCCCCCCATGGATCCCACGGACCCCCATGCCGGCGACCGCGCCGCGTCCCCTGGCCTGTACACGGCCAAGCACAAGTCCTGCGACGCCTGCAAGGCCCGCAAGGTCAAGTGCCCGAGTACGTCTTGCTGCTGCTACGTCATCTCCGCCGCCCGCTGCGTGCCCAGCCCGACTGACACACACACGCTCCGCAGATGCCAACTTCCCGGCCCCCTGCGCCAACTGCGTCGTTCGTATCGCCCCTTGCCCCTTCCATTAGCCGCGTGTTGCTGACCACGCATGCATAGCGCCGCAAAACGACGTGTCGCTTCGGCATCAAGAGGGTGCCACGACGGAACGGTCTGTCTAGCTTCGGATCGTATGCAGCACGAGTACGATACGAGTACGCCATTGCTGACTATTCTGGCAGTAGCCGGGAGGACCCCTGCGCCCCATTCGCCCGGCACCTCGCCGTTGCGCTACGTCGACCTGCCCCAGCCCGGGACTCCGCCCGGCCCGGACCACCATGTCGCCGCCCACGAGGACGGCCACTACGCCGTCACGGACGGCGTCCGCGACGCCATCCCCATGATTTACATTGACCACATGCTCGCCCATGCCCAGGACCAGAACCTGGGCAAGGCGTACACGCCGCTGACCAAGGTGCGTGGGCCGAATTTGCTTTTTCTGTTTCTTTGGATGTACGATACTAACCAGACAGGGCAATGGCATCTTCGGCAAGTCCAGCCTGCTCCCCCCCTTCCCTCCTGCCCGTCTCCCTGCTAACAACCGGCAGGCGGCAGCTACAGCCTGACCTTCTTCTCCGAGAGCCGCCTGTTGTCGCTGTCGTCGCGCCTGCGCAACAACCGCGTCAACGACCTGGTACAGCGCATCAACGGCGTCATCAGCGGCCGGCTGCGCCGCACCGAGTCGGCCGCCCATGAGTCGGTGATGCTGCCCGTGGTCCCGCCGCGGGCGACGACCGCGGCGCTGGCGGCCACGGCCGTGCCGGCGACGGCAGAAGGCGAGGCCGCAGCGGGGGCCGGGAGCGCCGGCGACGGCAGTGCCGGCGACATCCCGCCGCCGATCGTCGACCCGCCGTTTGCCGCGGCCTGCATCCGCTGCTACTTTGACCACGTGCACCCGCAGTATCCGTTCCTGGACCGCGCCGCCTTTGAGCGCCGCGCCGCCGACCCGGACCTGGCGCGCAGCCTGGCCGCCAGCCGCGCCTGGTCGTCGCTGTACCACGCCGTGCTGGCCATGGGCTGCCCCTACGTGGCCGGCGGCAGCGGCGGCGGCGACGGCGACGACGACGCCAGCTTCGAGCCCGGCAAGGGCACGTCCTGGCGCCTGTTCTCCGTCGCGCTCGGCCACTTCTCCGCGCTGCTGATCCTGCCCGACTCGCTGATCACGCTGCAGGCGCTGACCGCCATGGCCATCTACGGGCTGGGCGTCGCCTGCCTGTCCATCGAGCGCGTGCTGCTGTCCGAGGCCGCGCGCCGCGCCCAGAGCCTGGCGGCTGCCGGCGCGGGCGGTCTACCGGCAACGCCCTCCACGGCGGGCGGCGCCGGCGCGGGCGGCGGCGCCAGCCCGGCGTCGGCGTCGGTCACCTTCCAGCGCACGTTCTGGGTGCTGTACGGCATCGAAAAGGTTATGAGCTTCCACTACGGCCGCAGCTCGTCGTTTGCCGACAGCGACATCTCGTGCCCGCTGCCGCGCATCCCGGCCATGCCGCTGGACGATGCCGACGACGGCCAGGCCCACAGCCTCGACTGGTTCCTCGTCTGGATCCGCCACGCCCGCCTGCTGTCGCGCACCTACACCTGGCTCTTCTCCGTCGGCACGTCGTGCAACTCCGCCGCCAGCAGCCTGGCCACCATCGACCAGCTGGCCGCCGAGGCCGAGGCCTGGCGCCTGTCCATCCCCGACGTGCGCGCCCTGCGCCCGCAGCAGGCCGGCCCGCCGGGCGGGCTCAGCCCGGCCGACTCCAGCAGCGCCAGCGCCGCCGCCGCTGCCGCCGCCTCC
>LZPB01000132.1:0-52335 GCA_001676865.1 Ceratocystiopsis minuta | reverse complement strand
AAGCCCCACTTTTTGTGACACAAAATGATTGGTCAGCGCAGCAACGTAACGGCAGACCGACCTGGGACGGGCAACAACAGCGCATACTGGACTTTCCGTTATTTCTTTTTTGTTTTCAAAAAGAGTCGAGCCTTCAAGGGTTGGTTTCGCTGGTCGTCCTTGTCCTGCTCTCCTACGTTGATGACCTTGTCTTTTTCTCTGCTCCATGAGGAGAAAAGAAAAAAAGAAAAAAATTGAAATGAGAACCAGTCACGCCCAACAGGATCCCAGTCAGATGCCAGGATAAGCCGCGAGAAGACCAAGCAGGGGGACGAGCTGTTTGTTGTTCGTCTGGTCAACACGGGCACGCCGGACCGGGAGAGGGCGTTGCACAACCACCCACTGCGCCTGCGTACATACACACTTATACAGATAGGCCACGCCGTCTGCCCGCCGGTGGCAAAAGAGAACAGAGAGAGAAAGAGAAGAAAAACGAAAATAGGATGAGATCCCTGGGTGGGACTTGGTGCACGCCGGCGCGGTGCTCACCCGGACGGGGTTGGATCGAGTGTTTTTATTTTTATTTTTATTTTTCTCTTTTCTTTTTCTTTTCTGCCGCGGTGTACCACCACACTACAGCAATTCCCGTGTTTTGTTTGACCACCCCCAGCCCCTTACTAGTGGAAGTCGTCCGGAGAATGCACTGCCCAAGAAGAAAATCCCTCCCATTCTCCAAAGGGGGCCACCGGCAGACACGCCTCCCGTGTCACGGATCCCAAGGCATGAACGTTGCACACAGCAGCAGAGGCAGGAGAACCTCCGACTCTTCTTGGGCCGAGGATGGGGGAAAAATGCACAATGCAAGTGTGCTTCCCCCTTCAGCTTAGCGAGGACACCGTTTGCAAGCGTGGGTTCGTCCTGCGTTGTATCTGACTGCTCATGCAGGCCACCCAGCCGAGAGCCCAATACGACCCGCCTCCCTCCCCTGGTCTCGTGTCGTCGTTGTTGTCGTCTGGTTTTTGTTGGCGTCGCACGGCACACAAGGCACAGCACACCCGGCAGCAAACGCGTGGTGTCCCCCACCCCCATGCCCACGGGAAACGATCTGTGGCACGAGAGCGGGCGGGAGGGAACGAGAATATAAGGACTAGGCAGAACACGGCAACCAGGAAAAGACCACATACAGGGCCACAAAGACGACACCGGGTAGCGGCATACGGGAATCGTGCGTTTTGTGCACGGGGAAGCGTTTGCAGCACATGCGCAGCAGCACAGGGGGCGGGCCGGGGGGGNNGGGGCGGGCCGGGTTCCGCGCGTGGGTGCGCGAGCTGGCGTGGCGCGACTTCTACCGTCACGTGCTGGCGGCGTGGCCGCACGTGTGCATGTACAAGCCGTTCCGGCTGGGCCGCGGCAGCGACCTGGCGTGGGCGGCGGACGGCGCGCACTTTGCGGCGTGGGCGGCCGGCCGCACCGGCTTCCCGCTCGTGGACGCGGCGATGCGGCAGCTGCGCGCCCAGGGCTGGATGCCCAACCGCTGCCGCATGGTGGTGGCCTCGTTCCTGGCCAAGGACCTGCGCCTCGACTGGCGGCTCGGCGAGCAGCTCTTCCTCGACCGCCTGGTCGACGGCGACTTGGCCAGCAACAACGGCGGCTGGGCCTGGGCCGCCGGCGTCGGCGCCGACCCGCAGCCGTTCTTCCGCGTCTTCCACCCGCTGCGCCAGAGCGAGCGCTTCGACCCCGACGGCGCGTACATCCGCGCCTGGGTGCCGGAGCTGCGCGGCGACGCCTTTGCCGGTGACGCTGTGCATGCGCCCTACGACAGGGGTGCTGCCGAGGCGGCCCGGGCGGCCGGCTATCCGGAGCCGCTGGTCGACCACGCGGCGGCGCGCGTGGCCGCGCTGGCGATGTACAGGGGGGGGTAGGTACTCATATTGTACTCATAGTGTCCTCATATTGCCTCATATTGGTGGCTACCTGGCTACACCCGCACAAACCCCGTCTCGTTGACCCCCTCGTACGCCCGGAACGCCTTGGGCGCCGTCCCGCTCGTCATCGTGCACTGCCACAGCAGCCGCTGCTTGGCGGCGTCCTGCTTGTGCTGGGCCAGCTGCCCCGTGATGCTGTGCATGACGCCGCGGTTGTGGAAGACGACCAGGTCGCCCTGCTGCCAGCGGTGCGCGTACACGTTGCCGGCCTGCCACACGCGGCGCTGCATGGCGTAGACGATGCGGCGCGCCTCGGCGACGTCGTCGACGACGGTGACCGCGCCCGTGGCCGGGTCGCGCGTCGTCAGGCGGTACACGCAGCAGCCGTGCACCTGCAGGAACGGGCGGTCGCTGCCGGGGTTGCGCCACACCATGGGGTGCTCGGCGACCTTGTCCCAGGCCCAGGGCGAGAGGTCGTCGATGGCGGTCTCGCGGCCCATGGTCGGGATGGTCATGCCGTCGGCCGACGCCTTGCAGTGGCGGATGTACTCGTAGGCCTGGGGGGCGTAGGTCACGGTCGTGTTCAGGGCGAACTCTTGCTGTTCTGGGGAGAGCAGCTCGAACGCGCGGGCGCCGGAGAAGACTGGCTGTTAGGAGGAAGATGGAAAAAAAAAGAAAGAAGAAAAAAACCTACAGGCTGTCGCCCCCGCCGCAATCGTCTCCTCCGTGCCGTCCGGAAAGGTCAGCTTCTGGTCGTCCAGCTGCGGCACCTGCACCGCGTGCAGCACCGTGACCTCGCCCGGCAGCCGCTCGTAAAAGGGCGTGTCCATGTGCCAGCGGTACGGCCGCGTGTAGCCCTGGGCGAGCCGCTCGGCCGGCTCCGGCGTCTCGTGGAACGTCGTGTGGTCCAGGTGCACGACCTCGAGCTCGGCCAGCCCGCGGTAGTCGCGGAACGTGCCGCTGCCGATCAGCCCGACCTGCGGCGCGCTGGGGATGCGCCCGGCCTTGTACGCCGACAGGATGTTGCGCGGGTCGCTGACCGCCTTGGCGCCCGCCGAGTGCACGTCGGACGCGCTGGCGTCGAACACGCGCGCCAGCGCCGGCAGCACCGCCGGGTCGATGCCCGCCTGGTTGCGCAGCACAATCACCTGGTTCTCAAACAGCGCCTGCCGCAGCACGTCCTTGTCCGCCTCGCTCAGCCGCGCCAGGTCCAGCACCGGCACGTCCGCCGGGAGGTGCACCTCGGCGCCGATGGCCGACGTCTTGCGCAGGTCGGCCGGCAGGGGCTCGAACCAGAGGGCGTCGCGGGAGGGCATGCTGTGTAGGGTGTGGATGTGGGAAGGGGTGAGATGGGATGAGAATAGGATGAGGATGAGGATGAAGCGAAGAGGAAGATGTAGTGAAGATGAAGATGTTGATGAATATGAAGGAAAGAGTTGAAAGAGTTGAACGACCGGGAACACCTCTTATACCCCTTCTACACCGCTCATCGCCGGTCTCCTCAAGACATCGGATCAGACGGACATCTCGTCCGCACAGAGGACGCCTCCTCCGCACAAACGACAGCTCGTCCGCTCGACAGAAACGGCGCATCCGACGTGGCGGACGATTCTGCAGGCTCGTCCGCTTAAGCCGCGCGGGCGGGTCGGGAATCTCACCCGCCTCAGTGTAAGGCGGGCGAGAAAGGACACCCGCCCGCCCGTCACGACGACGACGAAATTTGCACGACAGTGTGCAGCTGCTGTCTATAAAGAGCTTCTCTGGTGTTTCTTTCTTCAAGATCTTTTCTCCAAGATCAGCAACTCTATTCCTCCTTCATTCTATTCCTCTCACATCTCTCCTCTCACATCTCTCCTCTCATCCCTCTCATCCCTCTCATCCCTCTCACACATCCACTCTCACCTCCTCACAATGGGCTCTGTCGGCATCGAGATCACACCCCTGGCCAAGCCAGAAGGGTCAGACATTGACTTTGGCGCCGAGATCACCGGCATCGACGCCGAGCACATTGATGGTGCGTCCCAGTCCCAGCCAGCATGCCGTCCACACACACACACACGCTAACCAACAGACACGACGTTCGCCGTGATCCGGGCCGCGCTCTACGAGCACAGCGTGGTGGTGCTGAAGAACCAGGGCCACCTGTCGGCGCAGGCGCAGTTTGAGCTGACGCGGCGGTTCGACCCCGAGGCGGGCGGGCTGTACAGCCACGGCAAGGCGATCGACAAGCGCAGCGTGCTGCACAAGGACCTGACGACGGTGCCGGCGGTGCCGCAGGTGCAGGTGATCGGGCACGGGGCGGTGGAGGCGTACGAGGGCCTGACGGACCTGCGGCTGACGCACCCGCACCACCGCGGCTTCCACAAGCACCCGGTGCCGGAGGAGGACGACCGGGACTTTACGCACTTTTACCGCTGGCACATCGACTCGGCCATGTACGCGCTCGACCCGCCGCGCGTGACGTCGCTGTTCGCGGCGCGCGTGCCGCGCGGCCGCCGCCAGACGGTGCGCTACGACGACGGCAGCGACGAGACGCTGGACGTGCCGCTGGGGACGACGGCGTTTGTCAGCGGCTACCGCGCGTACGCGCTGCTGTCGCCGGCCGACCAGGCCTGGGCCCGCGCCTGCGTCGTCGAGTACGCGCCGCACCCGTACATCTGGATGAGCAAGGCCAAGGCGCGCTCCAACGGGCTGGGCCTCGAGTCCGACGGGCTCGAGCTGGCCGAGAGCGAGCTGCCGCCCGTCGACCCGGCCGCCGTCCGCCGCTACCCCATGGTCTGGCGCAACCCCGAGGACGGCCGCCTCGCGCTCATGATCTACCCCACGCCCGCCCGCCGCATCCTGCGCGCCGCCGACGGCGCCGTCCTGCAGGACGACCTGCGCACCGTCCGCGACACCCTCTACCGCCTGCAGCGCCCCGCCATCGCCCCGCCGCTCGTCTACCCCCACGACTGGGCCGAGGGCGACCTCGTGCTGTTCCACAACCACGGCGTCATGCACTCCATCGTCGGCGCCTTTGCCGACGGCGAGGTGCGCCTCTTCCGCCAGTGCAACATGGCCGCGAGCGCGCCGCCGCTGGGCCCGGAGGAGTAGGGGGAGGGGGAGGAGGAAGTTGGGAGTCCAGTACGAGTAGTCCAAGCTGGAGGAGAGCCTATGTATAATGAGAATTCATGTCTATACCATTGTACGTGCTTATGATTGTGCGTGCTGGAAGTGATCCGATACGAGTAAGAATGCAAGAAGAAAGACCAGAAAAAGAATAGGAAAAGGAAAAACACACGAAAAATACACGAGAAAAGAAGAAACTACCAGCTAGTAGAAGACGTTCTGTTCGGAGTCGCCCGATGGACAGTGCATATACACAGTGCCACTAAATCCAAACAGTGCTACTTATCAAGACGGCGCCTGCCTCCTCCAACCTCGACTCTCCAACCGCATGGACACGCCGAGCCATGCAGGAACCGCGCCTCTCCCAGCGCCAGAGCCTGGCCTGTCGCGGTGGGTGTTGCTTTCTCTGTCGTTCTCCGTGTCCGTGACCAGCAACTGACCCCCCCCCCCAGAATGCACCCAAAAAAAACGCAAATGCAGCAAGGAGATCCCCTGCGTGCGCTGCCGCCGCCTCGGGCTGCACTGCACGCGCGAGGTGGTGCGGCTGCGGCGCGCGGTCAGCCAGCACGGGCGCGAGATTGCGTTTCTGGCGTCGCTGCGCGCAGAGCTGGAGGCGGCGGCGGCGGCGGCGGCGGGCGAGGCAGCGCCCGCAGCAAGGGCGCGCGTGGGCCGCGCGCTGCACCGGCTGACGGAGCGCGTGCAGCACCTGCAGACGGGGCAGGTGCAGGACGAGGAGGACGCGGGCAGCGCCGGTAGCGTGGCCACGGAGACGCAGGCGGCGCGGTCCGTGTCGCGCGACGACGACGACCCCCGGGCGGCGGCGGCGGCGGCGGCGGCGGCGGCTCCCTGGGACCCGGCGGCGCGCCGCCCCGGCTCGCTCGACCAGGAAGCCCAGCCGGCCGACACGCAGGACTCGCTGATCGTCACGGCGCTGGAACACGTGGCCTGGGGCCGCAACTCGGGCAGCTGCTACCCGCACCGGCGCTGCACGTGCCAGTACCGCAGCAGCAGCCTGTACGCGCAGCCGCGGCCGTTTGCGCCGGTGGCGGCGCGCATCGTCGCCGAGGGCCTGCCCGGCCGCGCGCTGTCCGAGCAGCTGGTGCGCTTCCACCTGGACCACATGGCGTGGCACCACAACTGCGTGCACGCGCCGACGTTCCTGGCGCAGTGCCAGCGCTTCTGGGACAGCGGCGGCGCCGCCTACGACCACGCGCAGTGGCTGGCGCTGTACCTGGCGGTGCTGGCGACGGCGCACTTCTGCGTGCTGCACAGCCGGCGGTACGGCGAGGCCGGGCCGTTTGCCGGCGTGCTGGTGGCGGACCCGGGCGCGCCGGCGTCGGCGCAGGCGCTGTTCCAGGCCATGCTGGACGTGCTGCACGAGAGCCAGTTCCTGCAGAACGTGTCGCTGTACGCGGTGCAGGCGATCGTCGTGTCGACGGAGATGGCGCACAACCTGGGGCTGAGCCAGCTGAACGCGACGCTGTTTGCGTCGGCGGTGCGCATCGCCGAGTGTCTGGGCGTGCACAAGATCGAGGACGAGAGGGAGGGGGACGATGACGACGACGACGACGACGACCCCGAGCGCCGCCTCGAACGCCTCGACCGCGAGGTCGGCCGCCGCGTGTGGCTGCAGATGGTCGTGCAGGACCACTTCGCCATGCCCTTCACGGACGCGTACGGCATCCACCCGGCCCAGTACGCCACGGGCGCGCCGCGCAACTGCGACGACGTCGACGCCGCCGGCCGCATGGTCGAGCAGCCCGACGGCCTGCCCACCGTCAGCAGCTACACGCGCGTGCTGGCGTCGCTGGCGCGCCTGGTGCCCGAGCTGGCCGACGGCCTGGGCCCGCTGCGCGCGCGCCGGCCGCTGCGCGCCCAGTACGAGCACATCCTGGCCATGGACCAGAAGATGCGGCGCATCGTGCGCGCGATCCCGCCCTTCTTTCTGCGCCCCGACCCCGTCCTCGAGGCCCGCGTGCCCTGGCTGCGCATCGCCCGCCAGAGCATGGCCATCACCGCCGCCGAGAAGATCGTCATGGTCCACCGCCCCTTTCTCTTCCGCGCCTTCCAGCCCGCCGGCCGCGCCGCCTACGCCCACACCCGCCGCACCTGCGTCTCCGCCGCCATGACCATCCTGCGCGAGCACCGCAACATCACCGACGGCGGCGACGTCTCGCTCTGGACCCACACCGCCTTCTGCATCACCGCCGCGCTGCTGCTGTCGTTCGAGGTGCTCTGCGGCCCGGGCGAGCCGGCTGCCGATTCCGCCGCCGCCGCCGCCGCCACCCACCGCAGCGCCATCCTCTACGCCCGCACCTACCTCGCCAGCCGCACCCACGACATCCTCGCCCAGCGCGGCGTCCTGCTCATCGACGCCCTGTTCCCCGCCGGGCCCGACGCGGACGTCCCGGCCGCCTCGCCCGCCGCCGGCGGCCTCCGCTTCGAGGACATCGTCTCCCACTTCACCGCCGGCTGGATGCAGATCGACCTCAGCATGAAGCTGCAGCAGAGCCAGGCCGCCGCCGCCGCCGCCGGCTTCTCCGCCGCCGCCGCCCTGCCGCCGACCCTGGCCACGCCGCCGCAGCCTCTGGTCTTTGCGCCGGGCGCCGGCGCCGTGGACGACGACAACACCGAGTATGGCCAACCCTTCCCCGAGACCACCATGTCCCCCAGCCTGGAGGACTTTGACGTGTGGTTCCAGCACCTGTTTGCCACGGGCCAAGGCGCGGCTTTTGTATGAGACACCACAACGCCCGTCCAATCGGATACGAGGCGGCGTGAGTCATACTACCCTGGCACCCTGCCCCTTGCAGGAGTGCAGCCGTGTGGAGTGAGGTGGGACTGTGCGGCGTGCTCTACGGAGTACAGAGTGAGTACGTATCTTACGAGACCTCCGTACGGAGTACGCAGGATGCGTGGGAGCATCCCGTCTACGGACGGTCTCCTGATCAGAAGGCACACCCATCTTCGGGGTACTGCGTACGCATCGCGGTACACACACCTCATATCTCCCTCCATCCCAACGATTCCTTACAAATGTGTCCTCGGGATGAGAACTACGCCCTGCTCCGCCGCCGTGCAGGAGCTGGGTCGAGATCGAAGATGGAGCGAATCCCGAGGCATCCAGAGGGGGGAGGGGTGTGTGGACCCGGGCCCGCGGGACCTTGGAGTGACCGGGCCCAGTCTCTTGCGGCGTCTCCGCAAGTGCATGCACAGCCTTGCATGCACCTGTGCGTGTGCTCGATGTGCTCGATGTGCCTGTCTGCAGGCCCGGCAGCCAACGGAGAAACAGGGCGAAAGAGGCGGGGAGGCGAGCAGCAAACAACAGGCGAGGCAGGCGGGGGCAGGCGTACGAAGCACAAACAGGGCGAAACCGGACGGCAGCAGGCAGCAGCACGGCGGAGCACGCAGTTGTCTTTTGCCAGAAAGGACGGACAGGGGGGGGAGGGGGGAAGGGATGGGAAGAGGGAAGGGTGGACAGACGCCCCGCATCAATTAAAGTCCAACCCCCCAACCACTTAAAACCACTGCCTAAACGAGTTAAGACCCTCACGTGCTTCCGTATGGTTTTCGCGCGACGGGGTCCGACGCGTCGACGCGATTGGGCCACCGCCATCGCCAACTCCTCGTCCCGGCCTTTTTCTTGCCCTGTTCCCGGCTTCGTTTTTTTTTGGTCGCTCCCCCCCTCTTTTCCTCCCCCCCCCTGGGTCGTATTGGCCACGCACTGTGTCCGCATTCGGCCATGGCCCTTATCTAGGCAGTCGACAGGCGCGGGCGCCGCTGTTTTGTGCCGTCTTTTTGCGTTTCTTTTGCGTTTTCTCTGCGTTTTGTCCTTTTTTTCTCTTCTGCCATTTTAATGCCATTTCTTTCTTTTCCCCTGCTTTTGGACTCTCCTCGCACAGTACCACGGCTGGCCGCCGATACGGCCACCTATAAATACGGCCTGCCTCGCCCTCCCTCTGTCTCGCTGTGTTTTCTTCGTTCCCCCTTTCCCCTTGATTTGCTGCCACGCCGTTTGCCATGACCATCTAACGAACAACAGTCCATTTGTTTCCAGTTTGTATTTTTGTCCTGTATTCTATCGTCTTTTTGTACCCTACGTTTTTTGTATTTCTATCTACTCTCCCCCCAACGCCAATATGTTTTCTCGCTCCCAAAACAAGAGCTTTTCCAAAAGCCACAGAATCACCAAGCCCGGCTCCTTCAGCAAAGATGCCGGCGTCTCCAAGAGCCGCCGCCACGAGTCTCGGCGGCGGCCGTCGACCATGGCCTCCTCCACAGCCTTTCCGCCAGAGGCGTCTCCGGCTCCGTATGTTTTCTTTCCCTTCTCTCTCTTCCTCCTCTATCTTCCTAACCACCAGAACCCTCACCTCCGCCATCGTCACCCTCGTCGTCGGCCGCGACCAGCGCATCTTTGCCGCCCACGAAGACATCCTCTGCGCCTCGCCCTTCTTCCAGCAGGCCCTGCAGAACCAGGCCGCCTACCAGGACGGCAGCCCGACCAGCGCCTTCTTCCGCAACCCCAGCGCCAGCCCGGCCCAGGCCAGCCAGCCCGGCAGCCCGAGCCTCAGCGCCGGCGCCGCCGCCAAGCGCCTGGTCCTGCCCGACGACGAGCCCGAGATCTTCTCGTGCGTGCTCGAGTTCCTCTACAAGGGCGACTACTTCCCGCGCCTCGTCCACAACAAGCCGCGCGGCGCCTGGGAGCTCGAGCTGCCGCCGGCCACGCCGCTGCCGCCCGACGCCATGTTCTTCCGCGACGCCGCGGCCGGCGACCTGCTCAAGGACACCGTCGTCTACTGCGCCGCCGACCGCTACGGGCTGGACGAGCTGAAGCGCATTGCGCTGCGGAAGCAGGGGCTGCGTGAGTTGGCCCGATCCCATGATCGCACGATCCCTCTCCAGATCCCATCACTGACCCTTTCGCCCAGAATCCGGCATCCCCTGCAGCACCATCCTCGCCTCCGCCCGCTACGCCTACGACCACACGCCCGACACCGACTCCAAGCTGCGCGCCCACTACCTGGCCCTGATCATCCGCAGCCGCGGCACGTTCAAGCGCAGCGGCACCATGCAGCTGGAGATGTTCAACGGCGGCTCGCCGCTGTTCTTTGACCTGTTTGTCGCGCTGTGCAACCACGTCGACGACGTGGCGTCGTCTGCGCAGTAGGTTCTGTGTGTGTGTGTGTGTGTGTGTCTCTTCTTTCTAACAATAATAGGGCCAGTCCGCGGAGCAACCGTTTCTTCTGAGTTTTTTCTTCTTCTTCTCCATCTTCTACCCGTTTCTCAAGAAAACAGAAAACGCAAAAATACCCTGTACTGTTTGGATGCTATTTTGGTTTATGATTTGGCTATGCTTCTGGTTGGATACGTCTAGGACTCGGAGTTTGGTGGCTTTTTTGAATATTTTTGTGATTTTAGGCGTTTTTTCATCCCTCTTCTTTCCTTTTTCTTATTTCAACCCTTCCTCCCCTTCTTACTTTCATTAACTCTTCCCTTAATTAAAACACATCATTGACTGCAAAACCCGCTGCTTTTATTCATCTGCCCATCCTTCTTATTCTCCCAGTATATTCACGATAAAACACCGTATCCATGGCCAAACAAAAAAAAACAAATCAAAACAAATCAAAACAAATACAGCAAGAGATCCCCCTACGCCCCCTCCGGCAACGCCCCGCTCGCCACCAGCTCGCTGTACAGCTCCGGCTCCAGGAACTTGCCAATCGACACGTCCTCGCTCAGCCCCTTGCGCCGCCGCGTCTTCAGCACAAAGTCGCGCGCCGTCGCCTGCACCGGCGCCATCTGCATCGGCCGCAGCACCACGTCGCGGTCCAGCGGGTCGCCCGGCACCACCTGCCAGCGGTCGAAGACGAGGCTGACCATGGCCGCGCCCTGCGTCGAGATGCGCAGGTCCGTCTCGAAGCCGAACGAGTCGATGACCGGCAGCAGCCCGACGACGCGCGACAGGTTGGTGCCGGCGATGCCGCTGTCCGTCAGCACGTGCCCGCGCCGCCGCGCCAGCAGGTTGTAGATGGCCTCGGTCGCGCTCTTGGGGCCGGTCATGGACGCCGCGTACACGGGCTCCATCAGCCGCGGCGACGACAGCATGAACGAGCCGTAGCACGCGCGCCGCGCCGTCGGGATGATCTGGCCGCCGCCGCGGTAGATGGTCTCCTGGGCGAGGGCAACGTCCATGAGCTTGAACTTTGTGTTGCGGATGGCTGGCAGAGTCAGTAAAAGGAGGCAAATCAAAAGGAGGCAAATCAAAATGAGGCAAATCAAAGAGAGTCCAGTGAACTCACGCTCTTCACACAACGGCCCCTCCCGCGTCGCCCAGCTGAAGCCCTGCCGGATCGACTCGCGCACCGTGCCCAGCATCTTCTTGTCCACCTCGCCCGGCAGCGTGTCGTCCTGCAGGATGTTGGGCCCCGCCTCCTCCGGCCCGAACGCCCAGATGCTGCGCGCCGCCAGCAGGTCCCAGTCGTACTTGTCCTGGAAGAACTTGGCCGTCTTGCGCACGGGGTCGCGCAGGCGCACGGCGCCCGTCTCGATGTCGCGCGCCAGCCCGTCCTCCAGCGGCTCGGCCACCATGGTCAGCCGGTTCTTCTTGTTGGGCGTGATGGCGAAGCACTTGGTGGCCGACTCGTCGACGACCGTCTCGCAGAAGCGCGTCAGCGGGTCCGACACCTTGATCTCCATGTCCGCGTACAGCAGCCGCAGGTCGTGCAGCACGCAGTCCATGTACATCTCGCCCGTGCCGATCAGGATGTGCTCGCCCGACTCCTCCACCTTGGTCGTCACCAGCGGGTAGCTCTTGTTGATCTTGCGGATCCCGTCCAGCATCTTGGGCAGCTCCGACGGGTTGACCGGCTCGACCGCCACCTTGAACACCGACTCCGCGTAGTGCGCCACCGGCCGGAACACGTACGCGTCCTCGTCGTCTGCAAACGCCCGCGCCACAATCGTCGCCCCCTTGACCACCGAGTTGTCCACCCCGCCCAGCAGCACCAGGTTGCCCGCCGGCACCCCGTCCGTCGGCACGTTGTACCGCGTCTCCGGAATCCACACGTCCGCAATCGTCGCCACCGCCATGTCCTCCTCGTCGTCCAGCGAGTAGTTCTCGCCCAGCACCCGCACCGCCATGCCCGGCCGCGCGATCCCGCTGTGCACCCGCCCCAGCACCTGGAAGCTCTTGGCGTCTGCCGCGCTGAACAGCTTCGTCACCTCCACCACCAGCGGGCCGTCCAGGCTGCACGCCGCCATGGCCGCCACCACCTTGCTGCCGGCGGCGTCCACCGGGCCCGTGTAGTACTGCTGCAGGTGGCGCGCGGCCGCCTCCTGCGGCGACGGCACGTGCCGCACGACCATGTCGACGAACGCGCCCGGCGGGCCGAAGAACTGCTTGCACACCAGGCGCAGCAGCACCTTGGCGTCGGCGCGGTACTGCGACGGCTTGAGCGCGATGCCCAGCGGCGCCAGGAACGCCTGCAGGTCGCGCGGGCTGTCGCTGATGGCGTGCGTGAACAGCTTGTACAGCGGCTCCAGCACAAAGTGCACAAACGAGCGCTTGGCGCCGTCCTCGACCGGCTTGCGCGTGAACGAGCGCTTCTTGGGGTTGAAGAAGACGTCGCCCCAGAGCCGCCGCGCAAACTCGTCCGCGTCCAGCGCCTCGCCGTGCGACGCCGCGTACATCTGCGCAAACGACGGCAGCGTGAAGCACCACTCCATGGACGCGCAGGCGAACAGCACGTTGCCCTTTTCGGGGCTGACGCGGCGGTCGTCGAGGGTCGGGGTGGCGCCGCCGGCGCCCGGCAGCAGCAGGGTCTCGCCAATGACGCGGTTGACGTCCTCGATCGTCTGCTTGAGCTTGTAGTAGGCGTCGGCGGGCGGCAGCTTGAGCTCGAGGATCAGGCGGTCCAGCTTGTTGACGACCAGCGTCAGCGGCAGGCCCTCGAGCACGGCGTGGCGCAGCACCATCTCGGTGTGCGCCTGCACGCCCTCGATGACGTCGACGACCAGGCACAGGCCGTCGACCAGGCGCAGCGACGCGGCCACCTCGTCGGCAAAGTTGACGTGGCCCGGGGTGTCGATCAGGTTGACCAGGTGCGACTTGCCGCGCGTCGACGGCAGCACCAGGCTCATGGGCGCGCTCTTGATCGACAGCCCGCGCTCGCGCTCCAGCACGTGCACGTCCGTGTAGCGCAGCTGCTCGTCGCGTGCGCGGCCGCTGCGCTGCTGCAGCTGCGCCTCGACGCGCGCGTGCGTCTCCAGCACCAGCATGTCGACAAACGCCGTCTTGCCGTGGTGCAGGTGGCCGGCGAATGCCACGTTGCGGATCTGACTCGGAAAGTTCATCAGGTCCGCCAGGAACCCGCGGTCAAACGCCACCGGCGGCAGGTCCGCCTCCTCGACGGTGAACTTTTTCTGCTCAACCGGCGCCACGATCGGCTCCGTCAGCGGCTGCGCGTCCTCCTCCTGCACGAGCGCCTCCACCTCGGTGCCGTACACCTGCGCCGCCGTCGGGTAGTACTGCTTGTCTTCGTGGAGGACCACGGCGTTGGACGGTCCGTCGTCGTCTGTTGGTCAGCCGGCCCGGTCGAAACGATGATCCATACACGCCCAGGGCCACCACCTACCGTCCACCTGCATCAGCTCCTGCCCCCCGGCGCCGTCGTCCTCGCTCGCCTCCTCGCTCCCCGAGTCGTAGACATCCGCGTCGGCATCGCCCTGGTCGGCGCCGTCCTCGGAGGCTTCTGGCTCTTCGCCAATGAAGTTGCCGAACCTGGTTGTCAGAAAACAAGAAGCAGCACGGGAATCGAGCACGCCACCTACTCGTCGTATAGGTCGTCATCCATCGTGGCTCGGACAGGGCGACAAGGCAATCGGGGTAGGGCTGGAGGAGAAACGCGACCGCGGGCGAGTGGTCGAAAAAGCTTCAGTGGATGGCGGGTTTCTGCGCTAGCGGGCAAGGCTCCAAAACGGGGTTCAGCGTCTTTGCAGGTGATTGGCTGCTTGGGCGTGACCGACTCCGTTTCCTTACGGAGACATAACTAGCGTACTCGAGCATCAGAGAAACGCGACCACGCAACCATCAACCATCAACCAAACACCCCAACCGGCACCATGGTGACGCCGCTCACGTTCAAAGGCGACAAGAAGGTCAAGAAGCGGAAACACCACAAGAGCCGGGACACGGACGAGGCACACAAGAAGAAGGCGCTGCAGATCGCCGAGGCGGCGGCCGGCGCCGACGCCGTGGCCGACGACGACTCGTGGGTGTCGGCGGAGACGCTGGGCGACGTGGCGGGGCCGGTGATGCTGGTGCTGCCGAGCACGCCGCCGACGGCGCTGGCGTGCGACGCCAACGGCAAGGTGTTTGCGCTGCCGATCGAGAACATTGTGGACGGCAACCCGACGAGCGCGGAGCCGCACGACGTGCGCCAGGTGTGGGTGGCGAACCGCATCGTCGGGACGGAGCACTTTCGGTTCAAGGGGCATCACGAGAGGTGGGTGGATGGGTAATACTTGAAGAGTGTCTGCGGGAAAGGAGCACAGGCTGACGCGACCAGATACCTCGGATGCGACAAGTACGGCCTGCTCTCGGCCACGTCCATGGCCGTGTCGCCGCTCGAGTCGTTTGTGCTGGTCGAGGGCGGGCCGGCGGCGCCCGAGACGTTCCAGATGAAGACGCTGCGCGACACGTTCCTCAGCGTGCAGCAGCCGCGGGCGGACGCGGTGCCGGACGTGCGCGGCGACGCGACGGAGGTGGCCGCGGACGGCCGCTCGGCGCTGCGCATCCGCATGCAGGCGCGCTTCAAGCCGCGCGTGCGGGCGGCCAAGGAGGACAAGGCGCGCGAGAAGATCAGCCGGCGCGAGCTGGAGGACGCGGCCGGGCGGCGGCTCGAGGACGACGAGATCCGGCTGCTCAAGCGCGCGCGGCGCGACGGCGACTACCACGAGAAGCTGCTGGACGTCAAGATGCGGTACAAGCACGACAAGTTTGGGTAGTCTATGGACAAGGGAAAAGGGAAAAGGACAAAGAAAGACTGCTCGCTGGCTCATGTCGGCCCCCACAGCTTCACCTTGCCGTCCTCGCCGCACGTGAAGACGACCTGCTGCGCGTCCTGGACCGAAAAGTTGCGCACAATCTCCGAGCCGTGCGCGCCGGGCAGGTCGACCGTCGAGTCCGCGTCCAGCGCCCATCCGTGGGGGCCCAGGGCCAGGTGCACGAGCCGGAAGGTGCCGGCGCTGGGGGTCAGCAGGGGACAAAATGAGAGACAATGAAGACCACAACATACTCTTGTGACCCTGCTCCGAGGATGGCACCCGCGTCCGGCTTGCGCGCAAGGTTGGCCACGTACTGCAGCCCGTACGCCGCGCGCAGGTTGCCGTAGTCGGCAATGGGCGCGCCGCCCGCGTCCTCGGACGTGCTGTAGACGGCCATCTTCTCGTCGTGGGACAGCGCAAACAGCGCCGTGTCGCTGAGGAAGCCGGCGCGGTGGATGGACGCGTCGTGGTTGAACGTCTGCAGCACGGCCTCGTCCTCGTCGGCCACGCGCCGGTCCACGAGGTTGACGAGGCCGTCGGCGGCGCCGGACAACAACGTCGTGCTGTCGGCGGGATGGAATTCGAGCTGGTGGTCAGAGAAGGCACAGGTTTAAATAAACGACGACATCGTGGGAAGAGCACAAGTCTAGATAAGAGACATACCGCCGTTACATCATCGCTGTGGATGTTGTCATACTGCATGACTGGTGCGTCCCCCGATCGTATGTCCCTGGAGTGTTAGTGAGAGGACGAGGAGAACGAGAGGGCAGACCAACCATATCGCCACCATGGCCTGGTCGTCGTCGGCCGCCGTGCCCGCCGCTATGCTCCCTGACCGCGCGTCGCAGGCGAGCGACACCACTTCCTTGTCCAGGCGGAAGCGGGCGGCCGGCGCCGGCGTGCGAAGGTCCCACAGCGTCACGCCCGAGACCCCGGCTGTGGCCAAGAGGCTCTGCGGCTCGTCATAGCACGCGGCCACTTTCAAGGACGCGGGATCCGTCGTCTGGGTGTGCACAGGTCCGGTGCGCAGCCGTTCCGGGTCGAGGAGCAGCAGACGCCCGTCCGTTGTGATGGCGGCCACGCCCGCCGGCAGCGGGAGCACGTCCAGCACATAGGGCGTGTCTCTATCTTGCAGGGCAAACTCGCCCTTCAGGGCCAGCTCATACATCGTTGTGAAGGAGGAAGAGGGGAGTCGAATAAGACTCCCGGAAAAATGAGTAAAGGAAACACTTCTCAAACATAGAACAGCCAAAGCACATCGACGATGTGAAGCTTTTCACACCATCACCGTTTCTTACTAATCCGCCAAAATGGGTCCGTGTCCGTTTCGCCGCCGGAGAGATACAAGGTACCTCGTCCGTATGGCTCCGCAGCGGCCACCTAAAGCATAAAGACGACACGCTTCCAGTTCCACGAACACACGACCGTCCTGCCACGCTACCCTTTCGTCTCGCCACGCATCCCCCGTTTCCATTGCTCGCAGACGCAATGCTTCCGTGTGCTTTGTTATGATCCAAGCAGCCGTTCTCCTCGACCCGTCTCACGATGCGGCAGTCGCCCCTCTGGCTCCTCCGTACGTCCCCCCCCCCCCCCCCCCCCTCCTCCTCTGCGGCCTGCACATCGTCTTCTAACGGGTGTCTGTATCTAGTGCTTCTGCAGGGCCTACCGACGACATGCGCCGACCCACAAGCGGACTCCGCGCCGACTGATCAAGCCGCCATACCACAGAGCGACGCAGCCGGCATCCCCGGCCAGGTGGCCGACAATGTGTTCTTCTCCAGCCAGGGCTGGGCGAACCAGGAAAGCAGTAAGGCACATTCCGGCTGCTTCTCATAGTAGGGCCGCTGTTGCTAACGTGTGCAGGCCCAGGAAGCGAGCTGGTCGACGCAGCGCTCGCCAAGCTGTCGGCGATCCCCCAGCACTCGTACGAGCAACCAAAACGGCCGAGCGGCGTGCTGTCGACCCTCTTCCACCTGGCCATGAAGGCGATGCCCAGTCTGTCGGCACGCACGCCGCCGCCCGCACCGACGGCGCACGGCGCAGACGCGGGGCGCCCGGACCTGCCGGCGCCGCTGCGCGAGGCGGTCGGGCTGCTGGAGGAGTCGGCGGCGCGCCACAACAACGCGGACGCGCTGTACCTGCTGGCGGAGATGAACTTTTACGGCAACTACTCGCACCCGCGCGATTTCCCGACGGCGTTTGCGCGCTACCACCAGCTGGCGCGCGACCACGGCAACAGCTCGGCCATGTACATGGTCGGGCTGATGTACTCGACGGGCATCGGCGGCAGCGTGGCGCCGGACCAGGCGCGCGCGCTGCTGTACTACACGTTTGCGGCGCTGCGCGGGCACACGCGCGCGGAGATGACGGTGGCGGACCGCCACCACGCGGGCATCGGCACGCCGCGCAGCTGCGACACGGCGGTGCAGTACTACAAGCGCGTGGCCGACAAGGCCATTGCCTGGTACCGGTCGGGCCCGCCGGGCGGCATGGCCTGGGTGCCGCAGCCGTTCCGCATCGCGGACGAGCACGGCGGCGTGTACGGCGAGGGCGCCAGCGCGGTCAGCTCGGGCATCAACGCGATGCGGGCGCAGCCGCACTCGGACGCGTACGCGTCGATCGAGGACATCATCGAGTACCTGGACCTGATGGCGCAGAAGGGCGACTTCAAGGCCGCGCTCAACGTCGGCCGCATCTTCTACGAGGGCCAGCGCGGGCTGGAGCGCGACGTCGCCATGGCGCGCAAGTATTTCCTCATGGTGGCCAGCAAGTACTGGCGCAAGGACGGGCGCGTGGTCGACAGCCCCAAGCCGGGGCTGGACAAGACGGCCGGCAAGGCGGCGGGCTACCTGGGGCGCATCTACCTGCGCGGCGACGGGCTGGACGGGCCGCACTACGAGCGGGCGCGCCAGTGGTTCGAGCGCGGCATCGCCAACGGCGACGCGCAGTCGCAGTACGCGCTGGGGCTGATGCTGCTGCGCGGGCTGGGCGGGCCGGCGAACCTGGCGCGCGCGACCGAGTTCCTCAAGGCGGCGGCGGAGCAGGACTACGCGCCGGCGCAGGTCGAGATGGGCGTGCTGTTCCTGGACCAGGGGCGGCCCGAGGACGTGCGCACGGCCAACGACTACTTTGAGCTGGCGGCGCGCTACGGCAACATGGAGGCCTTCTACTATCTGGGCGAGATGACGCTGCACGGCGTGGGCCGCGACAAGGCGTGCGCGCCGGCGCTGGCCTACTACAAGAGCGTGGCCGAGAAGGCCGACCCGCTGGTGTCGTCGTGGACCGAGGCCAACCGGGCGTACGCGCACGGCGACTACGAGCTGGCGCTGCTGGCGTACCTGGGCGCGGCCGAGCAGGGCTACGAGCGCGCGCAGAACAACGTGGCCTTTCTGCTGGACGCGCAGCAGTCGAGCCTGCCGCTGCCCGCGTGGCTGGCGCGCCTGGTGGGCCGCCGGGTGCTGTCGGGGGCGGCGTCGCCGGCGGCGGCGGCGGTGGTCCCGGCGACGGGCCAGTCGGGCCAGTCGGGCCACGGGCTGCTGGACAACGCGGCGCTCGGGCTCGTGCACTGGACGCGGTCGTCGCGGCAGAACAACGTGGACGCGCTGGTCAAGATGGGCGACTACTACCTGGGCGGGATCGGCACGGCGCCCAGCGTCGACAAGGCGGTGCAGTGCTACACGGGCGCGTCCGAGTACCACCAGAGCGCGCAGGCGCTGTACAACCTGGGCTGGATGCACGAGAACGGCGTGGGCCTGGACCAGGACTTCCACCTGGCCAAGCGCTACTACGACATTGCGCTGGCCGCCAACGAGGAGGCGTACCTGCCGGTGACGCTCAGCCTGCTCAAGCTGCGGCTGCGCAGCGCCTGGAACACGCTGACGCGCGGCTCCGTCAACTCGATCCAGGACGAGCCGGAGCCGGCGCGCGCGTGGTCGCTGCGCGAGTGGCTCGACACCTTTACCAGCAGCGGCCAGTTCTACGACGACGACGGCCTGTACGACGACCTCTACGACGAGACGTACATGGACGAGAACGGCGACCTGGACGAGCTGGGCGAGCTGTCGTTCCTCGAGCCCGTCGCCATCGTCGGCCTGATGATGGCCATTGTGTACATGCTGTACTACCGGCAGCAGCGGCAGGCGGCGCACCAGCAGGCGGCGCACCGGCGGCAGGAGGAGGAGAGGCAGCAGCAGCAGCAGCAGCAGCAGCAGCAGGCAGGAAACCCGCCTGTAGCGAACGACGGCGGCGTCTTTCCACGGCCCGACGACCCTGCACAGGCCGGTTGGTTGGCAGGGGGCATAGGTCATTGAAGGAGAAGCGGGAAGAGAATCAGGAAACAGAAGAATGAAAGAAAATGGAACATCCCATGTCTGTGTTTAAGTTATGACGAGGAAACGGATGACCAACGTGACTCAGGCATATGATATTCTCCCAACCCTAACCCACACGCAAACGAATAAGACGTCTCTCACCATCTCCTAACACCGTCCGATGTCTTCTTTCTTTGCCTCCTACCGGATAGGAATTCGTCGAGAATTGGACTTGTATTACTGGACAAGCTTAGGCAGGTTTCTCTTTTTTGCGAGGTGACTGGCTTCCATCAGGGAGCATACTACCAACAGAATACCAACTTCACCTCAACAGACCTGGTGAACCGTGGACGTCCTGCCACAGGATGGCTTTTAACAGCTATTTTACCCATCAATAGCTCCTCGCTAGATAAACAACTGCTCTCTTCATCGACAACTCCTACATCGACAACTCCCTCCTCCATCGATAACTCGGCCTATACAACTCTCCTCTCCATCGATATGAATACAGACGCCCACACGGGCCCGCCGCAGCCGCCGCGCCAGCAGACGACGTCGTCGCCCTGGGAGCCGCCGTTCCACCCGCCAATGGTCCTGACGCCGGAGCAGAGACAGCTCCACGAGCGCCTGCTGCAGGATCACCAAGCGACCAGCAACGCTTCCTACAGGAAGAGCAATACGAGCAGCAGCTGGGCGCCCAGGAGGAGCAGGCCGGCTTCCCCCCAATCGACCGAGACTACGGCATGGTGGAACGCTGTGTCCACCGTGGAAGAGTTTGCGCACCGAGCACGACTGACAGAGCTTAACAAGATTATCCTGCACCGCGACGTCCACAAAAATGGACACGCGCTGGTGGACTCCGTCTTCACCTATGCCCAGGTCGACATGAGGGGGCTGGGCATCGACTTTGCTGCCGAGGACCGCGACATCGTGGCATGTCCCGACACGAAAGGACCTGGTCGCGGCGTACCGGCGTGGCGCCGCCCTGTTTCTTCCCGCCAACTTCCCAGGAATGGACATCGCCGTCCCCGTCTGCATGGAGGACCGTGCCGGTGACAACACGCACCTCGCCGTCCTGTTGGTCCAGATCAAGAACCGCAAGGCGGACAGCCCGACGGACGCGCTTCGACGGGCCCTCGTCGAGGACGACCTGCAAAAGGCGACAGAGGCGCTGCTCGCCGGCCCAGAGCGCCCGCAGCCCGGGGTGCTCGGGATGGCGATGTGTCTCCGGTGCGAGGGTGCGGCTCAAGTTGATATTACGATCCCGCCCCCGGTGCGCAAGTCACTAAAGAGAAAGGCCAAGGCACAGACGTCTGACACCCCGGCCGCCGCTGCCGGGACAGGATCCAAGGAACCGTCGAACTTGTTGGGCATCATCTTCGGGCTGGATGCCTACCCGTGTCTTTCCGAGATCACGGCCGCCGATCCGCAGCGTGAGGCAATGGCCCAGGTGCGCAGCCTCTTCCAGGACATTCTCGGCAGATGGCCCGACTTCTACCCAGCCAGGGACACCAAGTCGGAATATGCGAAGCGATTGCTGTATCCTTTTTACGGCGAGGTTGACATAGGGGACCAGACGGCACCAGAAGCCGTCTAGAGCGAAAGCCGAGTCCGACAGATGTATTATGGCTGGTGTCTTGATTAGTGAACTGTCTCTTTGAAAAGATAGCGGCATCTAGGCCCGTGTATCAGAAAGGGTCGCAATCAAATGGCAGCTCCTACCCTACCCTTCATGGCATCATTTATTTCGACACCCTTTATTCTTCCTTAATCCGAACGCGCTTCGCCGGCTGGCCGCCGTCTGCGTCTTGGTAGCTGCCGCGCTGTGCGTTCGTGTCTGTCCTGTCCACCAGCGGGGAGAAAAGCTCCGGCGGTGCACCGCCGCCCATCCGCTCGCAGATCTGGCCAAAGTCGAACTGCATGACGCGCCGCACCTCGGCGTTCCACGCCAGATTGGCGTCGCGCATGTCCTCGTTCCACAGGCCGAGCGCCGCGAGCTCGGCCGTCGTGCGCGCCTCCTCCTTCTCGAGATCCACGCCGGGCGGCACGTCCTTCTTGGGCAGCGAAGCCAGGTCGGGCCCCGCGTACGAGAGCAGCAGCAGATGCCGCACCTCAGCGCCGGTGTGCAGCGGGATCTTCACTTCGATGTGGCCGAGGCAGACGGGGATCAGCCGGCCCTGGACGCTGGGGAGCGTCATCTCGTACACCCCCTTGTCCTGCCAGACCTTATGCAGGTGCGCTTCCTGCACGCCCTTGGCCACAAAGGTGTATCCGAAGCCGGTGGCCGTGATCTTGAAAAGCGCGCCGAAGCGGCCATAGAGGCCGTCCTTGTCGAGGCACTCAATGTCCTTGTCGACGTTGGCCGCCACCTGCGCGACAACCAGCGCCCGCAGTTCGCCGGCTGTCAGCGTGTGTCTGTCCGGCGGCGGCGTCAGAGGCGAAGACTCTTGCAGCTTAACCAGCTTGATTGGCTGTGCATCACCAGCAGCACGTTTGCGTTTATCGCGCCTCAAGTGTCGAAAAATCGTGGCTTTGTCGTAACAGCGCGCTGCCCGGTGCAGTGCCACGTTGGGGCATTTTTCGTCCAAGGCCAGCCCGCGAGACAGGCCGAGCAGACATGCCTGCGTGCAGTACGGCAGGGTGGGCGGCTCAACCACGAATTTCCACGCGTTGCGTCCGTCCTGGACAGGCCGATCAGCCTTCCCGTACGGCTCGGGCCAGCGCTTCAACAAGCGTTCGGCTTTCCGGGTCCAAGAAGCCGGCTGGGGCGCAGAATCGGCGGCCAATAGACAAAAACTGGTGACGTGCGCCATGGCGGTTTCTTGGGGCGTCCGCGCGCCCGTATTCGCTTCGCGTCGGGCAGCCTGGTCCAGGATGGCAGCCACGGGAAAGACAGACCAGAAATAGTGCAGCGTGCTGGGGTCGTCTTTCAGGACACGAAGGAAAAGGAGCCCGTCGCCGGTCGCGATGTAGCTGAACCCGACGCCCGACGTAATCATCAAGTTGTACGCCTCGCAGAGGGCATAGGCGACCGACACGTGGTCGGATACGCCCACCCTTGTTTGCGTGGCGCTGCGGCCGTCTGGACTATCGGCCTTGATAGCCCGTAAAAAGAAGTCGTCTCCGGGATTCGCAGACATGACGCGGCGCAGCTTCTCTGCTGGCAGCTTGTGCGGCGCCTTGTAGTGGCCCGCAAAGATTCGCGTGCGGTTATTCTCCCGGTCGAACGCAAACCCCCATCGATCCGCCGTGGAATAGAGCATCTCCTGCTCATATGCTGAGTCCGGCGGCTCCGCCGGAAGAACTCCGTGCGCATTGTTCCGAAACTGGACCGAGGCTGCCGTCGAACGAGGGACAAAGTCGGAGAGGTATCGCGACGTGATCCGCGCGGCAGGTTTCTCAACCGCGGTACGCATAAAGGTGTCAAAGTCCTCCGTATCGATCAAGTCCCTTTCAAGGTACTCACGGCGGATGGCCTCCACGGCAAGGCGAGACGGGAACAGAGCCTGGTCGCCAAAGGCCGTCGCGAGCTTGTTGAATGTGGCCGCGTGGGCAACAGGAAAATCTGCCCATGGCCGCAGAAACCGGGGATAGAACTTGCGGTGCACGCGCGGCACGAGGCTCGACGGGACCCTGCTGGAATCTGATACGTGGAACGTAGAGTAAAGCTGTTCATCCGCGTGCCGAAGGTAGTCGAGAAACGACGAGGGAGCCTGTGCTTTCTCCAACACATCTGCGCGTGACTCAGCTGCCTGTCTCTGAGCTCTCTCCTGCTGCAGCTGCGCTCTCTCCAGCTCGAGTTGCCGCACGAGGTCTTCGTAGGATGTCATGACTGGAGAGTTGGTGTTGAGGAAGCAAAAAGGCCAACCTGGGCAAGACATAGGAGAAGTAAACAGCCCGTAGAAGTGGATCCGCGACTACTTGACGCGTCGAGACAATAGCGGGGCTCGAGTCTGTCCAGCTTCCTTCACGACCCCCGGTCCTCTAGCACGACTGCTCTACCGACCCCCGGCTCGATGATCCGTCCATGCTGACACCCGCTGCAAAACGGCGGCGCCGTGCCGCCGAGGTGGCCACGGCTACCCTGACGAGGCCGTTTCGGTCGCCCGTCATTCGCGGCGGCCGGGACGGGCGCGCGGCGACGCAGGCCGCCTCGCCCGAGCGGCTGCACAAGCGGCGACAGGACAGCGCCAGGTCGCCGTCCAAGGAGGGCGAGGCTGCGGCGGCGCCGCAGGAGCGTTCGAAAGCAAGCGCCGAGGAGTCCGAGGAACAGACACCACAGCAGGATACCGCCGCGCCCAGCTCGCTGGCCGAACTGGTCCAGGACTTCCTGGTCGACCTGGACGCCGGGGACCGCAGCCTGGCCGCTGCCGCGCGAGCCGGCGCCGAGAGCCAGCCGAGCCCGACGGCGGCCAGCAGAGACAACGGCGGCAATGACGACGACGACGACGACGAGCTGCCCGCGCTCATTGCCCGCTGGCGTGAGGCTGCGCGGATGGCCGCAGACGAGGTCTTCTCGCAGGTGGCGGGGCGGGTGGCGCACGCCGGCGGCGTCAAGGCGTGGCGGGCGATGATGCGCGGGGACGGCTGGGGCGCGGACAGCGCGGGCGAGCGCGGCGACGATCGTACGCAGCGGCGCGGGCGTGAAGACGACGGCGAGGACGAGCGAGAAGACGAGCGAGAGGATCGCGACCCGGAGCACGAGGGCGACAGCAACAGAGAAGAAGAGGAGGACCACACCGAGTTCACCATGTCGATGATGCTCACGAGCCTGCGCGTCGAGCCTGGACTGCTCGGCTACAACGAGGCGGAGGAGCGGTGGGAAGACTAGAGGGACATATGTGTCACTGGGCGGCCAATATTCACTCGATGTACCGGAACGGGATAATAAATCGATGAAGATGCGGCAACTAAGAGTACACCGACCGGGTATAACACAAACGCCAACGCAGCCATGCCGGCCAGGGAAAATAAGAATCTATCATTCCGTTCGTACACTGCGAGAGAGCAGCATCAGTCAAGCTCCATGGCGTCGTCGTCGTCGCCCTCGTCCACGGGCAGCGGCGTCGTAGCCATGGGCGTCCCGCCAAGGGAGGCGTCGTCCGCCATGGCCCCCTCGTCGTCGTCGTCTGCGGCGCCGGCCTGCGCGCGCCGCTCCCGCGCCTCCTCCTCCTGCTCTTCGCGCTGCCGCGCCCGGATGCGCGCCCGCGCGTCCAGGATCGCCATGCGCACGCTGTCCTGCTCGCGCGGCACCGACAGCGAGCTCGGGTCGTTGTACAGCACCAGCTGCATGCCCGCCAGCTCGCCGTCCGCGTTGGCGCGCACCGGCGCCGGGACCGCCAGCTTGCCCTGCAGGGCGGCGTCGCGCGCGGCCGTGCGCAGGTGCTTGTCGAGGTCGGGCAGCAGCACGACGGTGCCGTCGCGGCTGCCGCTTGTTGCACCGGGCGGCTGTGCGGCGCCGGCGTTCGCGCCGGACGCCGGGTTGTCGTCGTCGTCGTCGTCGCTCGCCAGCTCCTTGTCGATGTCGTAGATGTACACCTTGTACTTTGTGTCGTCCATTTGCATGGCACCGTCGGTCTGCAGTTCTGCGGGAGACCGCACCGGTGCGGCGGGAATGGCAGAGGCCGGGGCCGGGGCCGGGACCGGAGCCGGATCCGGACGCGCCGACGCTGGCGCGCCCTCGACCGGGACATAGAGCCGCGTGCTGCCGTTTTCCAACCGCAGCAGGCTCAGCCGCTTCGATAGCCGCTCATTGCCTTCCGGGCCGTCGACTGCCTTGCGCTTGCTGTGCCGCGCCAGGCTGCTGGCGTCCATGGGCGGTGCCAGGCTGGGGATGGGGGTGTGGTAGTGCTGTGGGTGCAGGAACATCCCGGGCAGCGGCTCGTTCTAGGCGCTTTCGGGGCGGTTTTCAGCGGAAAGAGGCCACTATTTTCTAGCGGGGTCTTTTCCAGGCCCCCCGGCTTTTCTCTCCTGCCACACCTCGCCGCGCTCGTGTCTCTCTCTTTAGCCTCTCCCCGGCCACCACAAACTGCGCACGCTTCGCTCGCCTCGGGTCTCGTCTTCCTGCAGCCCTTCCTGGCCGTCTGCTTATCGCCCAATCGCACGCACAGCGCGGTGTCGCAGTCGCCGTGCGGTCTCGGCTCGCAATCGGAGCTCTGGGTCTGCAGACGCCGCAACCGGATTGGCCGCGTCGTTTCGATTGAATCGGTCGATTTCGGTGAGTCACAGCGGCTCACTCCTTGCTTTGTTGTTCCAGCTGCCCTCGCGCTGTTGTCGTATCGAGAGAGATTGTCGACTGCCGCTCTCGACGTTCCGTTTTGCCCGTGGTCTGACGCGAATTCGCTTAGAAGAATAGAAATGGTCGTGTGAGAAAACGAAAACCGAGCGGCGAATGTTGCAACGGCGGCGCCAAATTATAGCAGGAGCTCCCTGGCCAGCGGGCGGCCCACCCGCCTTTATCAGGCCCTGGCCGGCGCGCTTGACTCATTCTTGTAGAACGTTCCACCCCTCAGCAGCGATCGGTGCCCCGCGCCCCCTCGAGAACGTTCCGCCGCTGCGTGCTGCAAGCCGCACTACGCCTGCTAGCTGGATCCCGGCTCCTGCAAAATCTTTGACATCAACACCCACCACCACCACCACCGCCACCATCTCCACGACCACCACCGTCGCGCGCTCTGCTGCTCGCACTCTCGTGCACCGCCGTCTCTTCTCTTCGCTGCCGCCGCCGTCGCCGCCGCGACCCGCCGCCGCCATGGCCGAGCCGCCGAAGTGGACGGGCCTCCAGGTCCGCCAGACGTTTTTGGAGTATTTCGAGAAGCGCGGACACACCATTGGTACGGGATGCGATCGTTCTTTGATGCCCCTTCTGTTTTGTCTCCGTCTAATCGCCTGCAGTCCCCTCGTCGTCTGTCGTGCCGCACAATGACCCGACCCTCCTCTTTACCAATGCGGGCATGAACCAGTTCAAGCCCATCTTCCTGGGCACCGTGGCCAAGACAGACCCCATGGCCCGTCTCAAGCGTGCTGTCGACACACAAAAGGTACATACTTCCTGGCTCCTCTGCGACTCTGTTCTTTTCTTGTCGGCTCACCATCCCAGTGCATTCGCGCCGGTGGCAAGCACAACGATCTCGACGACGTCGGCAAGGACAGCTACCACCACACGTTCTTCGAGATGCTGGGCAACTGGTCCTTTGGCGACTACTTCAAGAAGGAAGCCATTGAGATGTCCTGGGACCTACTGACCAGCGTCTACGGGCTGGACCCCCAGCGCCTCTACGTCACCTACTTCGAGGGCAACCCGGACATGGGCCTCGAGCCCGATCTCGAAGCCAAGACCCTCTGGCAGTCCGTGGGCGTGCCCGACGACCACATCCTGCCCGGGAACATGAAGGACAACTTCTGGGAGATGGGCGACCAGGGCCCCTGCGGGCCCTGCAGCGAGGTCCACTACGACAAGGTCGGCGGCCGCAACGCCGCCCACCTCGTCAACCAGGACGACCCGCTGGTCGTCGAGATCTGGAACAACGTGTTCATCCAGTTTGACCGCCAGGCCGACAAGACGCTCAAGTCGCTGCCCGCCAAGCACGTCGACACCGGCATGGGCTACGAGCGCCTCGTCTCCGCCCTGCAGGACAAGATCTCCAACTACGCCACCGACATCTTCACGCCGCTCTTCGACCGCATCCAGCAAGTCACCGGCGCGCGCGACTACACCGACAAGTACGGCAAGGACGATGTCGACGGCATCGACACGGCCTACCGCGTGGTCGCGGACCACATCCGCCTGCTGACCTTTTCCATGGCCGACGGCGCCGTGCCCAACAACGAGGGCCGTGGCTACGTCGTGCGTCGCGTCCTCCGTCGCGGTGTGCGCTACGCGCGCAAGTACTTCAACGCGGAGATTGGCTCCTTTTTCTCGCAGATCCTGCCCGCCCTCGTGGACCAGATGGGCCACCAGTTCCCGGAGATCGTCAAGAAGCAGGACGACATCAAGGAGATCCTCGACGAGGAGGAGGAGGCCTTCTCGCGCACGCTGGACCGCGGCGAGCGCCAGTTTGAAAAGTACGCTGCTGCGGCGGCGAAGAGCGGCGCCAACAAGCTGTCGGGTGCGGATGTGTGGCGGCTGTACGACACCTTTGGCTTCCCCGAGGATCTGACGCAGCTGATGGCCGAGGAGCGTGGGCTGCACATTGACCAGGAGGAGGTGGACGTGGCGCGCGAAAAGGCGCGCGAGGCGAGCAAGTCGGTCAAGGAAGCGGTGCAGACGTTTGCCAAGCTCAACGTGCACCAGATTGCGGAGCTGGAGAACGAGCACAAGATCCCGCGGCCGGACTCGGAGGCCAAGTACCTGCGGGGCGACTCCACGGGCCGCGTGCAGCTGATCTACACGGGCACCGGGTTTGTCAAGAGCACCGAGGACATCCCGGCGAACACGCCGCTGGGCGTGCTGCTGGACAAGACCAACTTTTACGCCGAGTCGGGCGGCCAGGTGGCGGACACGGGCCGGATTGTGATCGACGACGTGGTGGAGTTCAAGGTGCTGGACGTGCAGGAGTACGGCGGGTACATTGTGCACAACGGGTACCTGGAGTACGGGCAGCTCAAGGCGGGCGACAGCGTGATCACAGAGTACGACGAGCTGCGGCGGCAGCCGATCCGCAACAACCACACGGGCACGCACGTGCTGAACCACGCGCTGCGCGAGGTGCTGGGCGACGAGGTGCACCAGAAGGGGTCGCTGGTGGACCAGGACAAGCTGCGGTTTGACTTTTCGCACAAGGCGGCGGTGTCGCTGGCGGAGCTGGAGAAGGTGGAGGCGATGGCGAACGAGGCCATCCGGCGCAACCTGCGGATCTACTACAAGGACGTGGCGCTGGCGGCGGCGCGCGAGATCGAGGGCCTGCGGGCGGTGTTTGGCGAGACGTACCCGGACCCGGTGCGGGTGGTGTCGGTCGGGGTGGACGTGGACGAGCTGCTGAAGACGCCGAAGAAGGCGGAGTGGCGCGGGTACAGCGTGGAGTTCTGCGGCGGCACGCACGTGGAGCAGACGGGCCAGATCAAGGACCTGGTGGTGGTGGAGGAGAGCGGGATTGCCAAGGGCATCCGGCGGGTGGTGGCGTACACGGGCGACGCGGCGCACCGGGTGCAGCGCGAGGCGGTGCGGTTTGCGGAGCGGCTGGACGCGCTGGAGGCGCAGCCGTTTGGGCCGGAGAAGGAGGCGGCGATCAAGGCGGTGTCGTACGAGCTGGGGCAGCTGACGATCTCGGCGCTGACCAAGGAGCAGCTGCGGACGCGGTTTGCCAATGTGCAGAAGGACGTGGTGGACGAGCAGAAGAAGCGGACCAAGGCGGAGCTGAAGACGGCGGTGTCGACGGTGACGGAGCACTTTGCGCAGGCGGCGCACAAGGACGACACGGTGTTTGTGGGCCAGCTGCCGATCTCGGCCAACGCCAAGGCGGTGTCGGAGGTGATCAAGCACTTCCAGAACAAGGACAAGGCGCGGTCGGTGTACGTGTTTGGCGGCAGCGCGGCGGACGGCGTGGTGCACGGCGTGTACGTGGGCACGGAGCTGGCGGCCAAGGGCGTGACGGCGGAGCAGTGGTCGTCGGCGGTCAGCGCGGTGGTGGGCGGCAAGGCGGGCGGCAAGGAGCCGGCGCGGCAGGGCGCGGGCACGCACCCGGAGAAGCTCGAGGAGGGCGTGGCGCGGGCGGAGGAGTGGCTGGCGGAGAAGCTGAAGGCGTTGAAGGTGTAGGGCATGGAGGACAGGAAGGACGGGTTGATCTTTGTTCGATTTCCAGTGGGTTGGCAGGTTCAGGGTATGTTCAGGACGTTCAGGACGTTCACGACGTTTGAAACGTTCAGGGTACTTGTCATTAGAGGATCATGTGACTGTTTATTTGTCTTCATACCGTGGCCAACACGCTCGCGTTCTTGTACCAGGTCAGCAGCGGGTTCTCGCCGCTGCGCGTCTCGGTGGCGGCAATGTCGGCCCAGTGGCGCATGAACTGCTCGTGGGAGACGACGCGCGACAGCTTGCCGGTGGCGGCGCCGTACAGGGCCTCGACGACGCGGAAGTCGGTGGGGAACATGATGTCGAAGTAGCCCTGGTGGACGAGCGGCGTGGAGACGGGCACGGGGCGGCGCTGGAAGCGGGTCTGGACGACGGGGGCGTTGAGCCCCGGGATGGCGTCGGGCAGGGCGTGGAAGTCGCTGGTGAGCAGGCGGTGGGCGGGGAAGTGCTCGGCGAGGATGGCGAAGAAGCGCAGCAGGCGCGTGGGCAGGTACTCGGGGGGGCTGAGCGGCGAGGGGAACAGCGGGTGGCGGGCGTGCTCCTGCAGGGCGCGCAGCCAGCGGTTGGCGGCGTAGGGGCGCGGGACGGGCACGCGGCCGGCGGTGGCGGCGGCGCGCACGCGCAGGAAGCGGGCGGCGTCGGGGTCGAGGCGCGGCTCGTAGAACTCGACGAGGTCGCCGGCGGCGGTGACGAGCACGACGCCCTGCAGCGGCTGCTCGGTGGCGAGGTCGTAGCGCAGGCAGTCGTGGGCGAAGTTGTCAAAGACCTCGAAGGCGAGGAAGAAGCACGGCGCGGGCTCGCGCTGCGTCCAGTCGAAGATGCTCTGGTTGACAATCTCGACGTGGGCGCCGTGGCCGGCGGTGGCCGCTGTGGCGGCGGCACTGCCCCGCTGAATCGCCGCGAGCCCGCTGGAAATCTCAATGATCTTGTAGCGCGTGCGCGCGTACACGGCCGGCTCGTGCGCGCGCAGGTAGTCCAGGATGTTGCGCATCAGCGTGCCGCGGCCGGCGCCCATCTCGTAGATGATCAGGTCGTCGTACGGGAAGCCCGTCAGCAGGTAGTTGGCCACCAGGTACCGCGCCACCGCCTCGCCGTAGTGCGGCCGGAACAGCTCCGTCGGCGTGTACCACAGCTGGCGCGTGTCCGACGGCTGGCCGCCGGCGGCCACCGCCTCGGCGTCCAGCTGGTCCTCGAACGCCGTGAAGCGCTGCTGCAGCGCCGCGTCGAACGCCGGCTCGTCGCGCATCTCGCGGAACCGGAACGGCTCGTCGCCGGGCGAGAAGATGACCACCTGCTTGGAGAAGTAGCCGTAGTGGGGGTTGTACAAGCTGTCTGGGGGGGTCAGTCTCTCTCTCTCAAAGGTTGGAAAGACAGTTGAGTAAACAGACGCACCCTCAATAAACTCCCGCATCAGCATCTTCACCCGCCGCGGCCGCTCCCGCCGCTGCCGCAGCTCCGCCGCCGTCACCATCGGATACGCCGCGTACTCCGCCGACATGTCCGCCGGGAACAGGTCTGTCCGCTGCTGCCAGTCGCTCTCGTTGGACCGCGCGTCCAGCGGCCGGGGGCGCCGCCGCGGCGGCGTCCGCGTGTCCGAGTACAGCCGCTGCTGGTGCTGGTGCTGGTGCTGGGCGTGCCGCGCGTGCTGCAGCGACGACGCCATCCAGGCAAAGTTGCGCCGCGGCCGGCACGCGGGGTGCCGGAACAGCTGCCGCAGCAGCTGGGAGAGGGCGGGGGAGTCCATGGTGCGGACAGCGTTGGGGATGGGGTGTCGACAGGCGAGGTGTGTGGTCCTTTCGAAGGGTATTTTCTGCTCTGTGGGCTCCTACTGAAATTTCAGGCCACCTGCCACAGCGGACGGACCCGCTGTGGCAGGGTGGGGTGCCGAAAATGTCGTCATACAGCATAAAAAGCATAAAAAGACTGACAGCTCGCCAGGAACATCCCACACGCACGTCCACCATGTCCCTGCAGGACCACCCACGGGTCTACGGCGCGGCCGCGCTGACCGTTGCCTTTGCCGCCGGCGTGCTGGTGACGCTGGGCGCCAAAGACCTGTACCCCGACCTGGAACGGCGGTTTGAAAACAGCCTCGCCGAGAACCAGCGCCTGCGACGGGCCGCTCTCCGGCGGCGACGCAGCCAGCGGCGGGGGCGCCGTGCGAGCGGCAGCGGGGGGTGGGCAGGCGGCTGGCTTCCGTGGTGGCCCAGAACCGCGGCGGCGGACGGCGGACGGCCCCGGAGCAGCAAAGTCGGCGTCGTCCTGGAGGACCACGAGTCGGCCGAGGATCCAGACGAGGGTGCCCGTGCCGACGACGACGACGGTGACGACGATGACGACGACGACGACAGCTGGTCGCTCCTCGCCGCCAGCGAGCACCACAGCGCGCGCGGGGCGGGCGTGGCGGACGGGCTGGCGGGCTGCATCGGCGACACGCCGCTGGTGCGCATCGCGAGTCTGTCGGCGGCGACGGGCTGCGAGATCCTGGCCAAGGCGGAGCTGCTGAACCCGGGCGGCAGCCCCAAGGACCGCGTGGCGCTGGCGGTGATCCGGGCGGCCGAGGCGCGCGGGCTGCTGGCGCCGCACCGCGGCGACACCATCTACGAGGGCACCGTCGGCAGCACCGGCATCAGCATCGCGACGCTGGCGCGCGCGCTCGGCTACCGCGCGCACATCTGCATGCCCGACGACCAGAGCCTGGAGAAGTCGCAGCTGCTGCGCGAGATGGGCGCCGTCGTCGAGCGCGTGCCCGTCGCCCCCATCGTCGACCCGGGCCACTACGTCAACCTGGCCCGCCGCCGCGCCGCCCAGCACGCCGCCCAGCACAACGACGGCAGCCGCGGCTTCTTCGCCGACCAGTTCGAGACGCCCGCCAACGCCGACGCCCACCGCCGCACCACCGGGCCGGAGATCCTGCGCCAGGTCACCGCGTATGCGCGGCAGGGCCCTCGCCAGCAGCACCACCCCCCCCTGGCCGCCTTTGTCTGCGGCGCCGGCACGGCCGGCACGCTCACCGGCGTCGCCCGCTACCTCAAGGAGGACAGCCACGGCGCCGCCGCCGGCCTGCGCGTCGTCGCCGCCGACCCCCAGGGCTCCGGCCTCTTCAACCTCGTGCGCAACGGCGTGCTCTACGCCGCCACCGAGAAGGAGGGCACGCGCCGCCGCACCCAGGTCGACTCCATCGTCGAGGGCATCGGCATGAACCGCATGACCGCCACCCTCGAGGCCGGCCTGCACCTCATCGACGACGCCGTCGCCGTCTCCGACGCCCAGGCCTGCCGCATGGCCCGCTGGCTCGTCGAGCACGACGGCATCTTCGCCGGCAGCTCCACCGCCGTCAACTGCGTCGCCGCCGTCGCCACCGCCCTGGCCCTGCCGCCCGGCAGCCGCGTCGTCACCATCCTGTGCGACACCGGCCTGCGCCACCTCAGCAAGTTCTACAAGACCATCGACGCCATGAGCCGCGACGAGGAGGCCGCCGCCGCAGAGGGTGCCGCCCAGCCGGACCAGCACGGGGACGACCTGCTCGGGATGCTGGGCCTGCAGCCGCGCAAGGCCTGACCAGCCATTGTCTCATTGTAATCCACATCTCCAGGGCTCCTTGGAAAGGCGAATAGACGTTATAGCATCTTCTGGGAGAAAAGAGAAAACCACCATATTGTGCGCCTCCGTGCGCAAAAGTCCATTCAAAGCTCCAATATAGGAAAACAGGGCAAACGAAGCGAAGAATCATACAGAAATAGAGCACCAGTCTGCCCTAACCACGACCAAATGGAAACGGAACGAGACCGTCTCACGAGAACTGCAGGGTCAGCAAGCAAGAGGCAAAGAGGGGGACAACAAAAACGGAACTCACCTTCCAGCGATGCCCGCACACGGTGCACTCGCAAAACGTCGTCATCGGCTCGTCGGCGCTGCGCGTCTGCGCCTGCGTGTAGCTGACCTTCTTCTGCTTGCACTTGCCGCACGTCAGCGCGTCGCTGATCGACTTCTCCGCCATCGGCACCTGCGCCTTCTTCATGTTCTCGTGCGCCAGGTTCTGCTCCAGCTGCCGCAGCTGCGCCGACTTGAGCTCGTCCGGCTTCATCACCACAAACGCCTCCGCCGTGATCTCGCCGCCCAGCACCCGCCGCGCCAGCGCCGGGTTCGACCGGTTCTTGAGGTTCTGGAACAGCGACCGCAGCTTCGCCCGGTACTCCGGCGTCTCGCCCCGGTACGCCGCAAACGCCGCCTGCTCCACCTCCACCGCCTTGACCAGCACCCGCTCCGCCGCCTCCGTCGACCGGTACGCCAGCCCGTTGTACAGCAGCCCGATGCAGTTGTCGCGGCTCTGGATCCCCGTCCGGTTCACGTCCACCCCGTCCACGTCGAACTTGCGCTTCTCCGGGTCGCCCTTGTACGGCGCCGGCGCCGCCGCGCCGCCGCTTGTTGCCGCCGCCGCCGACGCCGCCGCTGCTGCTGCTGCTGCCGCAGGCGCCGTGCCCGTCGGCGCCGGCGACGCCGTCTTGCTCTGTGGCGTGCTCGCCGACGACGGCGACGCCCGCTTGCTGTTGATGGCCGTCACCCCGTTCCGGACGCCACCGCCGCCGCCGTTCTTCTTCTTCTCCAGCTCCACCGCCTTCTTCCACTTGCTCACAATCTCCGACGCCAGCGCCTTGACGTCCGCGTTGGCGTGCGCCCGCAGCTTGCCCACCGTGTGGCCGGCTCGTGTCGACTGAGGGAGGGAGAGGGGGGGAGAGAGTCAGCGATACGCGTTTCACCCACAAGCGCATCACAAAGAATCAGCCTACCCGGAGCACATCTTCTGTGGGCGCCACGGCCTTCTTGAGCGTCTCCATGATGGCGATGATGCTCGGGGCCGGCGCGCTGGTCGTCACCGCCTTGTTCAGCGCCTTGATGCGCGACGTGAGCTCCCGCTCCACCGTCTTGTCGGACATGATGCGTGTCGTCGAGTGCGCGAGGAGGAGGGGTTCTCGGAAACGGATGCGCTCGTGGTATAGAGGTAGAGGCGATTCCGCATGCGACGGCAGCAGCCGGGCTGATGATGCAGGTGATGAAGCGGTCAGGCCGGTCGGTCGTCGGCTCGTGCAGGCTGCTCAGGCGGGAGACGGTGGTCGGCTGGCGGTGATGGCGACGGGAGAGAGGCCGGGGTTGGAAAACGAAAAATATAGGAGACAAAGAAACAGAAGAAAGGCGCAAAAGCAGAACGACAAGTGAACAAAAAATGGCCGTCAAATACAACCCTGAAAAGGCACAGTCAGCAGCGGCGTATGCGCGACGGACGAGGCGTGCGAGAACAAGGCGATCGCACGGAGACGGGACGCGGAGCTGGCGAGGTCGTGGGTTGGTGACGAGGTCTGTTCGATCCAGTTCCACGCAGGAACGGTTTGTGCGGGTCTGTTTTTGTGGAGAGTAGGTCACGTGTTTCTATTTGGATGAGTAATCCTCGACGACGACGACATCGACGACGACAACACGGCACGGCTCCTCTACTTCTGCCCCTGTGCGCCGGCCGGCCGCAAGGCCAAGTGATACGTCTCCAGCTGCGCCGGCGTCATGCGGCCGGGGCTCTTCACCGACAGGTCCTCGCCCTTCATGCTCTTGGGAAAGGCGATCACGTCGCGCACCGAGCCCGTGCCGCTCAGCACCGCGACCAGCCGGTCGAAGCCCAGCGCCAGGCCCGCGTGCGGCGGGCAGCCCGCGCGCAGCGCCTCCAGCAGGTGCGCAAACTGCGCGACGCCGCGGTCGTCCATCTGCAGGATCTCGCGCAGCACAAACTCCTGCACGCCCGCCGCGTGGATGCGCCGGCTGCCGCCGCCCAGCTCCACGCCGTTGACCACCAGGTCGTAGTGGTCCGCCTGCGCCCGCAGCGGGTCCGTCGCCAGCAGGTCCAGGTCGGCCGCCGTCAGCGGCGCGGTGAAGGGGTGGTGCGTCGCCGCGAACCCGGCCCGCCCGCCCTGGCCCGGCGCCGAGTCGTCGACCGCCGTCGCCGTGAACATGGGAAAGCCCACGACCCAGAGAAAGCGAAACGCCGCTGCCGCCTCCACGTTGCCGTCGCCGTCGCCGTCGCCATCACCAAGCAGAAGCCCCTGCTCCGTCGCCGCCCGGTACAGCTCCAGCCGCAGCTGGCCCAGCGCCGTCGACCCGGCGCCGCCAAAGGGCGCCTTCTTGCGCGCCTGCAGAAACAGGACGTCGCCGTCGTCGAGCGCGCCGGTCAGCTCGGCGAGCTCCGGGTGGTGGCCGCCCGTCAGCTCGTCAAACGCCTCGTGCCCCAGCGGCGCCAGGCCGCACAGGGGCTGGGCCGGGTCGTAGAACAGCACCGCCGGCATGCCGTCGGGGTTCTTGGCGAGCGCCGGCGGGAGGCTGTCAAACAGGGTCTGTACAAAGGTGCGGTTCTCGCGGGGACTGCCGCTCAGGCGGAACCGGCAGGCCTCCACAATGGGATCGTCCAGAGACGTGACCATGCTTGTAAAGCTCCGGGGAAGAAGATGGTCCAAGCGGTGGATCTAGAACTGGGATTAGCCCCCCCTTCCTTTGTTTGTCTTTCCACAACTCGCGGCTTCTTTGTTTCGTCTTACCTCGCCTGGGATCCGAAGATCAGGTTTGTCGGACCCGTACTTGGACATGGCTTCGTCGTACGTGATGCGCAGGAACGGCTCATCCGGGAGGCTCGGAAATGGACGCGGCGGACGACCGGATTTCCGTGCCGTGGCCAGCTCCAAGCGCGTGGGCACCTGCTCGTTCCCTACCTGTTCCAGACTGTACGTCTGTCCGAGATAGGCGAAGAGCTGCTTGATGTAGCGCTCGACGAGCTGCATGACGTCTTCGCCCGTGGCGAACGCCATCTCCAGGTCGATCTGCGTGAACTCGGGCTGGCGGTCGGCGCGCAGGTCCTCGTCGCGGAAGCACCGCGCAAACTGAAAGTACCCGCCGGCCACACCGGCGGCCATCAGGATCTGCTTGAACTGCTGCGGGCTCTGCGGCAGCGCATACGCGTAGCCCCGGCGCCGCGTCGGCACCAGGAACTCGCGCGCGCCCTCGGGCGTCGACTTGAAGAGCACCGGCGTCTCAAACTCGCGGAGCCCGCTGGCCGCCAGCTGGCGCCGCGACCACGCGGCCACGTCGCTGCGGAAGGCCAGCCGCCGCTGCAGCGCCGGCGAAAAGCGCATCTGCAGGTGGCGAGCCGTGGCCGGGAAATTGGCGCCCTTGGAGACGATGATGTCGCGCGGGAACGTGTTGAGCACCTGCAGGCCGCCGAGCCGCACCAGCACCCCGTCGCCTTCTTCCACCGTACCCGAGACCGCAACCGCGCTGTACGGCGGGACGGCCTTGAGCTGCTGATGCAGCCTGTGCTCAGGGCTGTCCTCTACCTCCCACGCCGAGCGGATCTGCACCGGCCTCGCCTGCCCGGGCGGGACGACGTCGACAAAGGCCGCCTTGGCCGAGATGTCCCTTCGGCGGCCGAGAAATCCGTGTACGGAGACGTCCGCTCCCAGATGGAAGCCATCCTCCGGTGTGGCAGAAGGAAATTGAACTGCCTTAGCATTAGTTACCATGCTTAACATAGCAGAAGAATTCAAAAACAAATCGGTAGGAGAGACACGGACAGCTCTGCTTATACTCATCCCATTGTTGGCGCGGCTTCTCCGTGGCAGATGCGGGTGTACTGAAGGTACCTTCCCCGGCAAGCCTCCGTGCCGTCGCAGAGAACGGCCGCCAGCTCGGAGTGCGTCTGTCCAACACGCAGGCCCAGCAGATCGGCGGGCTTCGACGAAGACGCCCTCGTCGGAAAGGCATGGTCAGGGCCGCGGGCAGGCCCCGACTTGGTAGGCCGTATGCAGCCATGGGTCCGTCTAAGAGTGGCGACGTGCTATACCAAACACATGACAGCCACGCTGCGCAGGGTTGCGGTTTACGGAGTAGAGCTCTTCGGGTCGTCGTCGTGAAGGTGGTGTAGAGCTTGCGGTCGAGTGGGCTGTACGTTACACCAATGACCGCCCTCGAATACGCCCCACTATGTGGCAGAAAAAAATATCAAAATCGACCGCCGAACGCGATTCGTTTCTTCCTTTTCCTCTTTCTTCTTCATCCTTCCACTTCAAAACAACGTGCGTCCCAACTGTTGCCCCTGTGCTTCCCAATGAAGATTCCTTCGCTAACACATTCCAGATGATGAAAGCCAGCGTGTATCCTAGATGACTGCTCTCCTCTCTCCGCCACAGCCGACTCTCCGCTGGCGTTCTGCGCCGGCTGGCTTGAGTGGTCGACTGTGTGCGGCAGGGATCCGGAGAGCCTGAAATAAGCGTTCGGCACACCCGACCTTGTTTACACACGGACGCGAGAACGGCACTCTGACCAAACTTTGAAGATGGCACTCTATTCTCTTGTTTTTCTACCCTTGCACTGCACCCTATCCTTTTCGCCGCGTGTGACGATGGCAGGACAGTCCAACGTGCCACAACAGTGGCTGACTGACCTTGCAAAGTCCCCTTTCTTCCCCTTCCCTCTCAGCCGCATCTCCCAGTGAAGCATTGCTCGCAGGACAGCGTCGAACTGGTGTTCGTTCGCTCCGTTTCCCCCTGCGTTGCTCGTGCTGCCTGGACTATCCAAGTGGACTCATCCAGGCTGGCCTTTCAATGTGTTTATGTGAACCACTTCTGTATCTTTCTTTTCTTTTGCCTCGTCTCCCTTTTTTGTTTTCGCTTCATTTCCTCCTTTCCATGAGATTTGGCTACGTACATAGATATTATATCAATTTAAGCGAGCGCCGTCGCTCTGTTTTTAGTGCCGGCTTGCCGTTAGTTGAACCCCACCAAGTGCCCTGTGCCGTGTCGCACCTTCCCTAGCCAGCCTAACCCGACAACCCGTAACTCCTTGAAGAACGCCCGTAGCTGTGCTGCTGCATCTCATCTTCCGACCTCTCACGATCATCCGCCCGGCCCTGCACGCACCCTAATCCACGGCACCGCGTCTTTCTGCTTCCCTACAGCCGTGCCTCCTCTTCTTCTGTCGATACCCTGTTTGCCAGTGCCCGACCATCTAGGGCGCGATCCGCTGTCGCCGAGCCTTTCCGGTTTCCCCAACCTCTCGTTTTCTTCTCTATCCTCACATTCCCCCTTTTCCGATTTCCCTCTTCCGTTGCGCCCCAGCATCGCCTTTGCTCCCATCCGATTCCTATCTGCCTCTATTTCTAGATTGCTCGTTTTATCTTGCCATGGCGCTTCCTCTTACCCTCGCCATTGTCTCTTGATCCATCAAAACATCAATCTCTCCATCGTGCGTGGACCGGCCAACCCCTCGCCTCGACAGCTCTGCTCTTCCACCTAGTCCGCTTTAATTGGCCCTCGTCCTCCGCTGGGACAAGCGGCGCACGAACGTTGCACTTTGCGACCCCAACCAAGCACATACGGAACCGTCGACTGTCCTCTCCGGCGCGCGCCACCCCATGCGCTTCTTTTCTCTCGCCTCCTCTCTTCCTATCACCAGCGCTTCGTTCCCGCCTCGCATTTACCTTGAAGACGTCACTCGCTGTGCTACGACCCTATCCTCCTAGCCAACATGGCAAGCTCTTTCGAGAAGTCCGTCAAGGGCGCAACCAAAATCAAGGTGCGGCCTGTCTTCCCCTAAGCGCATCCGCGCCCATGACCATCTGTTGACAAGGCTCTTTCCCCATCTACAGCTCGCACCACCGAAAACAAAATACATCGAGCACATCCTTATCGCCACCCATGCTGGCGAGGCCGGTGTGGGTGAGGTCTTCCGAGCCCTCCAGTACCGCCTCCACGACTCGACATGGACCACGGTGTTCAAGAGCCTGATCACCGTCCACCTGATGATCCGGGAGGGCAAGCCAGACATGACACTCGCATATCTGGCCAAACATCGCAATGGCCTGGCTACAGTCTCCGTCTCCGATGGTGAGTGACAGAAAAGACAGCAACACGAGAGGGGACCAACAAAGAGAGACAACTAACGGCGATCTCCCCCGCAGTACAAACACAGGGCCGCAATATCCGGCACTACGCAACATACTTGGGCGAACGGGCACGTGCCTACCGGGAAACAGGCGTTGACTGGGTGCGGACAAAAGAGACCCGGCTGGAGAAGCTGTCGGTCGACAAGGGTCTCCTTCGCGAGACCGAGGCGGTCCAGAGCCAGCTGACGGCGCTCCTAAAATGCGACGTACGTTTCTGTTGCTTAGATCACTGGGCTTGGCACAAAACTAACGCGCGCAGGTCTTGGAAAGCGAGCCCGCGAACGATATCACCGTCTTCGTCTTCCGGTTATTGGTGCTGGACCTGCTGGCTATGTTCCAAGTTCTCAACCAAGCCATGATCAACATCCTCGGTGGGTTCGGTCTTGGAAAATCTTGTTCTGGTCGGTACTTTTGGCGTTTCAGATCTAACAGCCGAACTAGGCCACTTCTTTGAAATGTCCAAGGTTGACGCCCAACGGGCCATGAAAATCTACCTCACCTTTACGCGCCAGACCGACTATGTCGTACAATATCTGTCGGTTGCGCGGCAGTATGAGCACCAGACCCGCGTCGAAGTGCCCAAGCTCACGCACGCGCCCGTGAACCTGGGACGGCAGCTGGAGGAGTACCTTAAGGACCCGGACTTTGAGGTGCACCGGAGACAGTATCTTGCCGAGCTGGAAGCCAAGAGAAGTGGAGGCGGCTCATCTTCGTCCAAGGCGAAGACCACGACGAGCGGAGCCTCTGTGAGCAAGAATGGCAGTGCATCTACCACGACGGCGGCAGCGTCTTCATCGAAGGCGGCGGACGAAAAGCCAAAGGGCCCGGCGCCCGACCTGATCGACTTCTTCGGCTCGCTCGAGCAGCAGGTCCCCATGGCGACGCAACCCACGCAGCAGGTGCAACAGCAGCCAATGATGACTGGAGTCAACCCCTGGGGCACTCCGAACAATGGCCAGTTTGTCCCTCAGCAAACGGGAATGTTCCAGCCGCAGAACGGCTTCCAGGCCCAGCCAACGGGCTTCCAGGCGACGAACCCCTTTCAAATGCAAGCCACCGGTGGCGCCTTTAGCCAGTCATCTCCCGTGTCGCCACAACAGCAACAGCCTGCGTTTACGGGCATGGGTTTCGGGGGAGGGTTCTCTGCACAGCCGCAAGGGGCGTCCTTCCAACCAGGCGCACTGGCACCAATACCGCAAAACTCGATGGCTTCGTTCCAGCAGCAGCAGCAGCAGCAGCAGCCCGCGACGCCCATGCAAACCGCAATGCCAACTGGCCAGCAGACCACCAATCCGTTCCGGTTGTCAATGATGGCGACGGGCATGGGTACGCCGACATCGGCACACAGCGGGACGACGGCCACGCCATCGCCGCTTGTGGCCCAGCCGACGTCGACGAATCCGTTTGCCCGCGCCTCGCCGCAGGCAAGCCAACCCTTTGGCACGCCTGCGTCGAACGGCGCCGCCACCCCGGCTCCGCTGGTGGCGACAAAGACGGGAACGAATCCGTTTGCGAAGGACTATGGCGCCGTGCAGCAGCGGCCGCACACGGCCGGTGGCCTCAGCAGCACGGGCTCGCCGGCCACGAGCGTGCCGCCGGCGTCGCTCATGCCGCAGCCCACGGGCAGCACAAATCCGTTCCGGCAGTCGGCCTTTGTCAACCAGAACACAGGCATGGGGTGGCAGCACAGCCAACCGACGGGCAACCTGCTGGGCCAGCTCGAGACCGTCCCCGTGTTCCCGCGGCCGGCGCCGCAGACGCCCTGGCAGTCGTAGGCGAGCGGATGCTGCACTGCTTTTTGGTGGGACACGATCCATTGCTTCGACAACCGGGTTGTTGGTTCTGAGCGAGGCGTTTGTTTGCTTCTATTTACTTGACCCCTATCGCCATTATCCCTTATCTCGTTTATTTTTCGTTTCATCTGTACATGCGCATTGTTTACGACTTTTTATAATAGAAAGTAATTTCTCATTGAATTATCAAAGTGCCTGTTTTCGTTCCCTAGATCCTGCTTATATGAACGCCAAACCCCAACGCCGTCGCGATGCACACTGTAAAAAGAAAAGCAGACGCCCCCCAGCCGATCAGTACGTGTCGACCTCCATGCGTGCGGGCAGACCGGCGGTCGCTGCGGCACCGGCAGCCGGGGGGTCCGCCGCCGCGAGGGACGCGCCGAGGGTGGCGACGGCGGCCGCCGACGGGCCGGCGGGCCCGTTCTCCTTCTCGTCGTCGACAAAGACGGCCAGGCCGGCAAAGGCCTCGAACAGGGCGCGCGCGCAGTACTCGTGCACGTCGTAGCCGCCGGCGACGTGGCTGGTGTGGTCGCGGGCGTTCTGCAGCCACGGGTTGCGGTAGGCGGCGGTCTGGACGCGGAAGCGGGTCGGGGCCGGGTCGAGGCCGGCGTAGGGGTCGTAGGGGCCGGCGCCGGTCGCGGTGTCGCCGTCGCCGCTGCCGTCGTCGGCGGCGGCGGCGCCCTTGCGGCGGTCCTTGAGGCCGCGGATGGTGAGCCCCGCGCCGGCGGCGGGGGGCTCGTGCAGGGTGTGCTCCTCGGCGGCGAGCAGGCCCTCGCGCTGGTTCTGGCCGCGGCGGCGCAGCAGGATGCGGCCGGCCGCGACGCCGCCGTCGTTGTCCGGGGCGCGGACGAGGCTGTCGAGGTCGGCCTCGTGGGCGGCGGCCTTGGCGCGGCGCTCGTCCTCGTCCTGGCGCAGGGCGTCGAGGCGGCGGGCGCGCAGGGCCTCCTTCTCGGCGGCGAGGCGGGCGCGGCCGAGCTCGTCGGCGCGCTCGCCGCGGCGGCGGTTGCGCTCAATGTCGGCGCGGTGCTCGGCCTCCCAGCGCGCGAGCTCGGCCTCGGCGGCGACGCGGCGGGCGGCGGCCGCGGACCCCGGCGCGCTGCGGTCGACCAGGTCCATGGTCAGGGCCTCGACCTTCTCGAGGTACTCGTTGTACGCGTCGAGCGAGTCGAAGTCGTCCTCGGTCTGGTTGAAGACGGCGGCGACGCGGCGGCGGATGTCGACCTCGCGCTCGACGGCCAGGTCGTCGAAGAAGGCGCGGCGGAAGTCTTTGCGGCGCAGCGTCTTGTGGCAGCCGGCGTACGGGCACTGGTTGGGCCCGGCAAACAGGCGCGCCACGCAGTTGGAGCACATGGGGTGGTAGCACTCCGGGTTGATCAGAAAGACCATGTCCTTGTTGAGGTAGCGGATCGTCTTGCACACCGGACAGATGTCGTCGTCGGAGCCGTTGGCCGTGGCGGCCACCACGTCGGAGCCGTCCTTTCGAGACATGGTGCGGTCGGGGCACACAGCACGCAAAGATGTATCGTCGGCCTTTAGCACGCCCACGAAGGCCGAGGGATGAAGAGAAGGGCTGGCTGCCGTCGAGGTGGTGATGCAGAAGGATGTTTTGGTGGCAGGTCGGTCAAGATTAGTAACACTTCCAGCCAGGCCTAGCTTTTAGTGGGCACGGCGCTTGGATGGCGGGGAAGCACCTAGAATCCTGGGAGTTGCTAGCTCTATAAGGCTTCTTTTCTGCTCGACATCACGATCCGAACCAACGACTCCCTCTCTTTGCTGGAACCAGACTCCTTTTTCTCTCGACACAGATCCTTGCAGGTAGAGGAACACACTAGCGCACATGGCGGACAAGGGTAAGTCGCAGAGGCACGAAGACAAACGGAAAAATACAAATAAAGACGACCAAAAGACGACAAAAGAAAAGAGAACAGAGAAACTAACCCCCAGAACTCTCCCCCGCCGAAGAGGCTGCCGCTCGCGCCAAGGAGGCCGCGGAGCAGGCGGCGCTGCCGTACAAGTGGACGCAGACGATTGCCGACGTGGACGTGACGGTGACGGTGCCGGGCCACCTCAAGGCGCGCGACCTGGTGGTCGAGCTGCGGCGGGCGGCGGTGACGGTGGGCATCAAGGGCCAGACGCCGTACCCGCTGCAGGGCGAGCTGTTCCGGCCGATCGACACGGAGGACTCGACGTGGACGCTGACGGCCAACCCGGACGGCACCAAGACGGTCGAGGTGCACCTGGACAAGGCCAACAAGATGGAGTGGTGGCCGCACGTGGTGACGACGGCGCCGGCCATCGACGTCACGCGCATCCAGCCGGAGACCAGCAAGCTGTCGGACCTCGACGGCGCCACGCGCGGCATGGTCGAGAAGATGATGTACGACCAGAAGCAAAAGGAGCTGGGCCTGCCGTCGTCGGACGAGCAGAAGAAGCTGGACATTCTCAAGAAGTTCCAGCAGCAACATCCGGAGATGGACTTTAGCAACGCCAAGATCAGCTAGGCGTGTTGTGGAATCACAATGGTATTCTTTACTTGCTTTGACATGGGTATCTGCCCTTTTCACGGCGCCAGAAACTGCTTCCCCAGCCGCGCCGCCTTGAACTTGCTGACCCGCGGGCCCCCCTCGGCCTCGTCCAGCGGCACCACCGCCGCCTCGCTCGCCCGCAGGAAGCCGCCCTGCTGCTGGATCAGCCGGTTGCGCGTGCGGTGGTACGCCGCCGCCGTCTCCTGCAGCAGGATGCCGGCGTCCAGCTCGTCCGGCTCGCGCGCCGTGGCCGCCGGCGGCTGCCGCTCGACCACGGCCGCCGCCAGCGTCTGGCCCGCGGGGCCCGACGGCGCCACGACGCGCTCCTGGTCGAGGAAGCGGGCGGGCGCCTCGTGCGGGCCCTTGGGCAGAGCGGCAGCGGCGGCGGCGGGTGATGGCGCAGCCAGCGATGGCGCTGCCGGCGTCGCCCCCTCCCGTGCCATCCGGAACCGCGACGGCTTCTTCGGTGCGGCGGCGCCCGGCAGCGCGGGCGCACGCGCGCTGCTGCTGCCGCGCTCCACGACGATGTCCCGCATGGGGTCGACGCGCGGCGCAGACGGTTCTGCTGCGGCCGCCGGCGGTGGTGGTGGTGGTGCCGCCGCCGCCGCAATGGGCGCCGCAGCGTCCGGCGTCGAGACATCCAGCGCGGCCGCGAACGCGACCTTCTTTGGCCCGCCGACGCTGCCCGACTTTTTCAGCGCCGACGGAGTACCGTTGGCACGGCCCGCAGCGGCCGGCGTGTCTGTTTCGCTCGCGATCCGGATGCGGCCCAGCTTCTCGGCGGCGTCGGCCACGGATCCCTCGCCGGCCGCCGGCACACCCGACAGCGGCGCTTCTCCCGGCAGCGGGCGCGCCACGCCCAGCTTCTTCTCCAGCTCCTGCATGCGCGCCCGGTACGCCTCGTCGATGACGCTGTACTTGGCGCGGCCAAACTCGTCTTCGTCGTCGTCGTCGTCTTCCTCCTCCTCGTCGCCGTAGTCGTAGTAGTCGCTGCCATCGTCGTAGTCGTCGTCGTCGTCGTCCGCATCCGGGTCCGAGCCCTCCTCCAGGTCGAGCTGCGCCACGATCGGCCCGATCTCGGACTTGCTGTACTCGAGCATCTCACGGCGCAGCGCCGCGTCCTCGCTGGACTCGTCCGGCGGGCCCGCGCCCGCCCCCGCCGCGACCGCCTGCACCAGGGACTCCTGCTCGGCGGCCGCGCGCATGACGCGCTCGAGGCGCTGGGCGGCCAGAGACTGCGGCTGGGGCGCGTCGCTGTCGCTGGTGTTGTCGACTGCGGCATCAAAGTCGTCGTCCACTTGCTCCTTGGGGACCTCGTGGCCGCGCTTCGTGTCCTCTGCAAAGGCGACACGCCTCCGCGGTTTCGGATTCGGTCTGAGATTCGGCTGGAGGGTCTGCTTGGGCGGCTCTTTTGTCGATTCTGCTGGCCGCTGTTCGCTGGCGCTACTTCCTGACCCTGCTGGCACCGCGCTCTCTCCTTTTGTCGCGGCCGCCTCGCTCGTCCCCTCCGCCTCCTCTGGTTTCGCGTCCGCGTCCGCGTCCGCCTCGCCGCTCTCGGCCAGCTCGTCGATGCCTGCCTGCTTCAGCGCCGTCAGCACGTGCGGCGCCACGCTTGACGGCGTGTTCAGCCGCACGTTGACGACGTTGTCGTCGTCGTCCAGCTCCTCCACAATGTCCGTCACCGGCTCCAAGCCGTCCTCCTCTTCCTCGCCGCCGCCGCCACCCCCCAGGCCGCCCCCCAGGCCGCCCCCCGGATGGCGCACAATCTCCGCCGCCGCCAGCCGGTTCGCCGCCGCCTCCACCTGCTTCTGCAGCGTCGCCGCGTTCTGCCGCACGTAGTCCAGCCGCCGGCCGACCGCGCCCTCGATCTGCGCGGCGCTGCGCGTGATCGTCTGGCCCAGGCGCGCGCCAAACAGCTCGCACACGGTGCGGTGGTCGACCAGCTGGCCGTCAAAGTCGCGGCGGATGCGCACCAGGTCGGCCTGCTGCGCCGGCGCGTCGCCGTCAAAGTCGGCGCGCGCGCGCCGCACCTCGTCCGCGAGCGCCTCGTACTCCGCCTCGAGCAGGCGCCAGTGGTCGAGCGCGCGCGTCAGCTTGGCCACGTTGGCGCCCAGCAGCTCGGCGTGGCGCTCGAGGTCGCTCAACATGTCTCGCGAGGGCTGCGTCATCGTGGAAGAGTCGTTCGTCGAGGTCGTTGGGAGGGGTGCAGAAAAGAAAGAAGAGGTTCTCCTGCGGAAGAATAATATAGTGGGTCAGATTAGTCATTTCGAAATTTGAGTGGATACTCTATGATGTACTCCGTACGGAGCACAGCATCGGACGCTGTTGCCGGGACCTCGGCCTATTGTCTCGCGCCGCTGAAGCTCGCGTCACGACCAATGTCGTGGATATATGATTCCAGCCGCCCCCGCGTCTGGCCAGGATGGTGACCAATTTCTTGTTCCATTCAATAATCCGATGAAAGAAATGCTCTCTTGTATGGCTATTTGATCGTCCTTTTCTCCGTCGGGCTCTTCACCTTCTTCTGTCCTCCTCCTGAACCATCGCCATCGTCGTCACCACGATGTCGAGTTCCTCCGACGACAAGGGCTCCGGCCCCGACGGCCAGAACGGCCTCGGCGATCTTATCCGTCTCGAGCCGCCGCTGTCCCGGCAGCGGAAACAGCCTCCCTCCCAGCCGCACGCCATCTTCGCGTCGCCGTCGCTGCCGCCCACGCCGCGCAAGCCCTACGACGTCGGGGCCGAGCTGGACTACTTCCTCAACGTCCCCTGGTGCCGCGCCCACCTGCAGCCCCGGCAGAAGGGCGATGCGGCCGCCGTCCCCATCTGCGTCGTGCAGCCCAACTCGCGCCGCGGCGGCCGCCCCGTGCCCGACCCGGCCGACGGCTTCTACCGCAGCGACGGCGCCCACGGCCTCGACAACGCCTTCGCCACCACCCTGCACACGCCCGACACGCTGGGCGCCTTCCTGGTCTTCTACGAGGAGCCGCCCGCCCTGCACCTGCCCGTGGTCGAGATCAAGGCGCTCGTGCACCTGGGCCCGGGGCTCAACGGCCACACCGGCATCGCCCACGGCGGCTTCGTCGCCACCCTGCTCGACGAGATCCTCGGCCTGCTCATCCCGCTCAACCGCCGCCGCGCCCGCCGCGCAGGAGGCACCTTGTCCCCAGCGAACGCCCCTGGTACCGCTGCTGCTGCTCCCCCGGAAGCCGCCGCCGCTGCTTCCGCCGGCATCCAGCTCGGCTTCGTCACCGGCTACCTCAACATCACATACCTGCGTCCTGTGCGCACCGCCCGCCCCGTGCTGGTCACGGCGCGCTACACCCGCAGGGAGGGCCCGCGCAAGTTCCTCGTCGAGGGCAGCATCTGGGACGGCGATGCACAGGAGCTGGCCCGCGCCGAGGCCCTCTTCATTGCTCTGAAAGAGAAGCTTTGATGCCGCAGCCGCCCAACCGCACGATTTCAGATTCACTTGATGAACACACTTTGATCATTATCTCCAGCAAATTGCTCCTTGTAATATCCAAACCACCCCCCCCCACCCCCCCTGATTACGCTGGACAAACAAAACCATGCCAGTACAGCTCCGGGTAGATCGCTTTATACATAGAAATGAACAACAAGCCAGCCAACACAAAAAAACGCAATTGATAGACGCTATGCTTTCATAAATGCAAACAAAATGGACAAAACAGAGCTGCGAAGGCGACAAAATAGCAAAAAGCAACCAAAATGAGGAGGGTATCGTCGCATTCAAAAGAGGCGCGCGCAAGAGAGAGAGGATGGTTATCGGATGCGCTTCCCGTCCAGAAACTTGGGGCTTCTGCTGTCGTAGTACATGTTCTGCCCTTCAGCTTGCCGCCGCTGGTCAAAGGTCGCCCGCTCGTCCTCATCGAGGGTGAAGGCCTTCTTCAGCCAACCGAAAGCACTCCGCTTCTTCTTCAGCACGGGCTGGCCCTTGGAGTCTTGCGTCATCGTCGTCACACTGCTCAACATGCTCATCCCCATAGACGACGGCTGGTTGCGCAAGTGATGAGGCCGCGACGGCAGCCCGGCTGTGTGCGGGCGCTGCTGCAGAGGCGAGTGAGGGCTGGCCAGCACAGGACGGAAATACTGCTGGTCGGACTGCGGCGATGGAATCATGACGGGGTAGGTGGGTTGGGAGAGGTTGGGGTGGTCCAGGCCGTTGGGGTCCCGGGATGAGGCGCGGGTCTCGGCCTCGTGGAAAGTGACGCCGTTGCTCGCGTTGCGAACCGTTTCGGAACTATGAACCGAAACCGAATCCGGCCCGGTAAACGTCCGGTAGTTCTGGTACGTCTGCGGCGAGGCAAACACAGGCCGCTGCAGCTGCGGTGCGTCCGGCGCTGGCACCTGGATGGATTCGGGAGGGGTGGTGCGCATAGAAACGCGCTCCCGAATCGATCGTTTCTTTTGTGGCATCCCCCCGCCACTTGTGTGCCCCATGCTGTTCGCAGATGACGATGCCGACGGAGACGAAGCGACCGTGTCCAATCGCTTGACTGCTGCTGCGCTATCCCGGCTCGGGACGCGGCTGCCTCCCATTTGCACAAGCTTTACCACCTGGGGCCCGCCCTGCGCGTGAGAGAAGCGGGCAACCCGGATGCTCGAGTGGTCTTCCGTGGGCGATAGACTTGTCGGGGAAGCCGGGTCGTCTCCAAACCGTGAGCTTAACATCGACGTACGCAATCCATCCTCGGTTCCATATGGGGAGGGCAATGGCGATGACGGCGTCGACGGCTGTGTATACGTTCTGGGCTGGAGAATATAGGACGATGCATCCTCTTGAGCGTCTGGTCTCGGGAGTTCTGTACTGCCGGTGGGCTCCATAGCATTTACAGTTCCAGCACGATCTGTGGTTTCTTGTTCCGGTTCGCGTGTGGAGGGAGAGATGGTTCCTGCATCGGCATCCTGGGGTGCGTCGGCCTCCGTCGCAGCTGATGCCACATCGGCCTGCGCAACAGCCGTATCCACATCCGTCGTTGGTGCTGGCTCAGTTTGGACTGTTTGTACCTGTGAGCGAGAAGCAGCCACAGCCGATGCGCGCCCTGCGGCCTGCTTGATTTCGATTTCCTTGGGGCTCTCTGCAGGGGGGGTGTGCTGTTGTAAAGCAGATGTATGGAGGTCCCCTCCAAACAGGCTGCTTCTAGGGTCAATATCCAAAAAGGTAGCAATGTCGCCCATGGTGCTCAAGCGAAGGGAGATCCGAGGCGCCTCCGGGGGTACGTGAAAACCAGGCGACTGAGGGGGCGTTGTCTGCTGGGATGAGACAAAGGAGCTCTGCGATTCCTGCGAAGGGCGACTGGCCATCTCTGGCAGAGTGAAGGGCTTTATGCTAAACTGCGCAGTCGGTTAGCATGACACAAAGCCTATGGACACAAGAGTCCGGGGTTGCAATCTGGGGAACGTCGTTTATGGCGACACAAAATAAGGGGGGGGGAAAAAAAATCAAAGGTCCATACCCGTGTGCGACGGCTGACTTCCCCGGCACAGCGGTCCATTTCGGTGACCATGTCGGCCAGTCTGGATATCAGCAGGTCGAGCGTGTTGCGCTTCTCCTCCAATTTGGCAAAGGCGATGAGCCAGCCTTCGGTGTTGCCGCGCATGGCATCGTATATGTCTGAGACTTCGGGGCGCTCAACGCGCCACGAGGCGTGCTCTTCGGCAGTAAGGTAGTCGGTGAAGTCCTTGGTGGCGCGCATGCCTTCTTCGACGTCTTGGGCCGTCTGTGCGAGGGCAGTAGAGGTTCGTGAGAGAATGTGCTCAATGCGGACATTTCCCTCGACAATGCGCAAGCGGAAATCGCGGTCCTCCAGCATCTCGGCGAAGGCAGGCAGGTTGCCGAGTGGCAGCTTGAGAAAGTCCAGGCGCGTGTTGAGGTCTTGGGTGGCTAGCTGGAGGTCTTCCATGGCCGTCTTGAGGAAGTCATCGACCTCGTCAATGTGGCCCTGCAGTGTGGCGACAACCTGGGCGTTGCTGTTGGCCATACCCTTGAGGAGCAGGTACACGCCAAAGGAAATCTGGGCAACAAGCTTGCGCAACTCATGGCAGTTCTGACCGGGGCGATAGCGCCACAGGGCGGCTGGCGCGTCCTCCGTCTTTTCCTGGTCCAGCAAGCGATCGCGCCGGATTTGCGGGGTGTCGACGCGGATCTTGGGTTTCAGGGCGAGACTTCCAGAGGACACCTCAGCGATGGACTCCGTAAAGGCTTCCTGCATGGCCGGTATGGGGTGCCGTGGAATGGCCGGTTTCTTTGGCCTTCGACGAGCGGTCCATTCTGCCGACTGTTGACTAAGGGCGGGAGAGGCAGAGGCCGTCGGGGGTGTGGACTGCAGCGGTGCTGGCGAGAGGCGAATGGCGGACTGCGCGTCGTGGCCAGTGCGCTGCAGCGACGGCGTCGCTTCCGTGACAGTGGGCGACATGGCTTACCCCGGTTATGTGTGTCTGCGAACGCGTTGGGGGCTGCGATGCCGTGCGTCTTGCTACCGCGAAGGGCACGAGAGACGGAATAGGAAGACAAACTAGGTTTGCGTCGCGGACCCTTTGAATAATGCGCGTTCTAGGCGCTAGGGTCGCCCGTAAATGGGGGCGACAGTAAGTGAGACAGTTAAGAATGGGTGGGCCGTTGGAAAACCGTTTCTTGTCGTGAAAGCGGAAATACCGCGGTTGATCCAGGTAGCCGGGTTGCACGACGCACAGAGCGACGATGGCAGCAGCAGCAGTCAGCCCTGGTCCCTGTCAGGCGCAATGCGCGACGGGCGCTGTCACACACGAGGCACGACTCCGGCAGTGGCGATCGTAGCACCGGTTCCTGGGGACCAGCGCGACACCGGATTCAGGTTGTCCCGTGTCAGCAGTCGAGTGCGGCTGGCATGGCGGAGCAGGCAGGAGGCTGGGGGTGCGTTGTTTCGTGGAGGGGGGAGCGGCAACGACGTCTTCTTATTCTGTGAGCTGAAACGACACGAGTCTCGACCAGGCGTTCGGGCAGACGAGGGTTGTCCGACGAAGAGTCGTCGTGCTCGTGCTCTATGATTTGGGGGGCGGTGAGATGACAGCTGTTGTCGGTCCAATGAAGAAGCGGCCCAGGCCGGTGAGGGCGCGTGTGGTTGTGTGTGGTTGCGTTTGGCTGCGCGTTGCTGGTTGGTCGGACGGTTACGTTGAAGAATGTGAGGCAGGTAAGGGAGGTCGAGGATGATCAGCGCGAAGGAGAAAAGGGAGGCGAACAAAGACAAACGCGACGTGCGCAAGATGCTGGTGAGAGAGAAGAAGAGAAGAATGTGGCAGGAGAAGGGAGATGGGAGAAAGAGGGCGGGAGAGAGAACAAAGAAGACGGGGGATGGTGGCAGACGGGAAAGGAAAAGGAGGTGTGGGAGGGGGTGACGGCAGTATATCCGTGGGAGAGGATGGCGCTGAAAACCGTTAGCGCAATGGGCGACAGGGCGATAGTGGACGTCAAGACAATAAAGAAGGAGCTTGGTTGAAAAGGGAAAGACGGAGCAGGAGCTAAGGCGAGAGGTGACGAAAGAGACGGGGCCGAAATTGAAATTGGGAAGGGCCGCGTGCTGCAGAGCCAATGGCGGCGGATTCTATAGCACGCGAGGCCCGGTCGGAAAAGGAAGGAGCCGAGTGATGCGCATCGCGACGCAGAGAGCTAGAGAAGGGGGCGTGCAGCGTCGAGGAAGGCGCGACGGGCTGTTTACGGAGGCATGGTGCGTATCTTACGGAGTACTTTGTGTTTGCCGGGAGGGCAGCGGGATACGAGTAGGGGGGATACAAGGCGAGGTAAGATACACTAACACTCCGGGCACTTGGCTGTCTGGGGTTGCGTCGGAAAAGGGGCAGGTACGGAGCACGTCGCAACCGAGCACAGAGGACTCCGTTCGCGTGCGCGAGAGCATCTTGCGGGGGGGGGGGGGGGGGATGTGATCGCGGGAAATGACAGGGCCAAAGAGCAAAAGGGTGACAATTCGGGACAAAACAATGGGACAGCGCATCGAAGCGTAAAAGACTGGGGAAGCAGGTGAAAAAGACAAAGAGCATGTGTCGACAAGGGCACCACGTTTCCGGTGATGCTTACTCGTATTCTCGATGGCGCCGATGTCGTTTACGGATGGACCGTGATGATCTGTCTCTTCAGCGTACGAATATTCATACGAGTAAGTAAGATACGTAAAAGAACTTATCAAAATAGATGCTTGGCACAAAGACGACGGCGCCGACAAGCATCGTGATGGCAACGGCTATGACGGCTCCATTTCCGGCCGCGTGGGGCTGCAGGGGATGAACCAGGGGAGGCACAGACAAAGCTGTGATGGGAAAGAAAAAACAGGGCACTCGTCCAGCTCGGGCTGCCGAGCCGGCCAGTGCTCCGTGCAGTTGGTCGGAAGGACGGCCTACCCGCAGTACGGAGACTCCGTTGTTTCTGCTTGCAAAAGGACGGACCACGGAGCAGGGGGTGTCTGGAAGCAAGAGCGTTGGCAAGAACAGGCATTCCAGAGGCCAAGCATCGCAAAGTACTTCTGCTGGGCGCACTCAGCTGAGCTGGACACCGAACCGCGCCAGCTGATCTCCCACGCGCTGGCCACGCGTTGCTGGGTTGTTCCTTGCATGGAGACCAGCCATCGCATCACCGTTCGTGTTATTCACCGAGATGCGACGAACGGAACGTGTCCTCGGGTTTGTCCCGGCAATGTTGGCGTGCTCGCAGGCCGGTTGCCCAGTGGTCGTTTCTTTAAATAGACGCTCTAAACATCGTGAAACAACTGGGCCGGGTCGTCGCCGCCGGCGCACAAGATCTGTGTTTACGTTTCATTGTGGCTGGGCAGCGGGGATGGGGGGATAGGGGGCCTTGCCGGGGGGGG
>LZPB01000131.1:437-52412 GCA_001676865.1 Ceratocystiopsis minuta | reverse complement strand
GCCTCCCCGCGCACCACCCCCGCGCCCGCCGCCACGCCCACCGCGCCCGCCGCGCCCGCCTCGGCCACCTCCCCGGCCGCCGGCGCCGGCGTCCCCGTCCGCGGCGCCGGCGGCATTGTTCCCGCCGTGGTGGTCGATGGTGCGCGCGTACTCGCGGTCCTGGATCTTCTGGATGTGCTCGGCCATGGTGGCGTCGGTGCCGATGCCGTTGGCGTCCATCAGGCCGATCAGGTCGGCCTCGGTCAGGTAGCCCGGCGCGGTCGTCTTGCCCTGCGTCAGGAGCGCCTCCGTCGGCGCGAACTGCTCGCCCACGGCAAAGGACGGCAGCTCGGCGCTGTCCGTCCAGTTCTCGTAGGGGTACACGTCGAGGAAGTTGCGCTCCAGCACGTGCACGCCGTGGGCCTTGAAGCGCTCGGCGCCGTAGGCGATCTCGACGTCCGTGGCCATGCCCTTGGCGTCGTCGGCACAGCACGCGAGAAAGCGGCGCACCACCAGCTCGTACAGGCGGCCCTCCTCGGGCCCGAGCACACCCGGCGCCGCGTACGTGATCGGGTGGATGGGCGGATGGGCCTTGTCGTCGTGGGTGCCGGCGCGCGGCCAGACGAAGCCGTTGTCCTCGAGCAGGCCGCGCGCAAACGGGCCCCAGCGCCCGGTCGCGTCCTGCGTCTGTTTCTGGACGAGGCCGCGCAGGTCCATGCCCTTGTCGAAGCGGTCCGTCTCGGTGCGCGGGTAGCTGATGAAGCCCTTGTTGTAGAGGTCCTCGGCCATCTTCATGGCCTGCTGGCCGGTCATGCGCAGGAAGCGCGTGGCCATGCTCTGCAGCGTGACCGTGGTCAGCGGCAGCGGGCGGAAGCGCCGCGTCGGCTTCTCCTGGACGCGCACGACCTCGGCGACCTTTGCGGCCAGGCAGCGCTCGTAGAGGATGACCACGGCGGCGCGGTCAAAGAGGTGGCCGCGCGCCCAGCTGAAGGACGCGGTGGCCGGCCGGCCGCTGCCCTTTGTGCCCTTGGCGCCTTTGGCGTCCGGGGCGGCGGCGGCGGCGGCCTTGGTGTGCTTGACGGCGATGCTCCAGAAGGGCTCGGGGACAAACTGGCGGACGCGGAAGTAGTTGTCCACGACGAAGCCCAGCGTGGGGAACTGGCAGGAGCCGTAGCTGAGCGTCATCTGGGCCAGCGGCCCGCCGAGCGTGCGCAGGTTGTTGGTCAGGAAGCGCGTAAAGGCAAAGCCGATGCGCAGATCCAGCTCAGACCGCGTGGCCACCGCATTGACCTGTCTCTCGTCGAGGCGAACGAGGTTGCGGGCCGCGTTCAAGATGTGCCTGCAACGTTAGCAACACACACGAATGCACTTCCCGGAGACGGGAGACCATGGCTTCCACATACGCTCGCTCGATGTTGCTGAAGTGGGCCCGCAGCACGTCGATGGACGGTTTTCCCTTGCGGGCGGCCTCGCGGATCTCGCTGCCAATGTGCTCCCCCTCCAAGTCGCAGTCGGTCCAGATGAAGAGCGCACGGGCAAAGCGGGCCTGTGCCGTGATGTTGTCTGCCAGGTCCTTCTTGTCGGCCGGGATGACGGTGTGCACGGTGCCGTCGAAGAGCCGGTCGGGCGGCGGGTGCTGCCAGTTGGCAAACTCGGGGCCGAACTCGAGGTTGGTCATGTGGCCGGTGACGCAGGTCATGGTGACCTCGCAGGAGCCCCAGGGCGGGCCGAAGTCAAAGGTGAACACATAGTTTTTGATGTACTTGGACTTTGTGTTGAACTGGGGACAGGTTAGAAGAGAGGAGTAGGAATATAGCGAATGGAAAAAAAGAACAATGAACCGCACGCACTGTCTGGTATTGCCCGCCTGAGAGATGGCCGGCAACCGCTTTGGAGATGGACGGCTTTTCGGCCACACAGAGGATCTTGGTCATTGTGAAAACCCTTGGTCAGAGGACCTCCTCTGCTGGGACCTCGGCCTGGAGAGTCAAGCCGCGGCGATCCTGCAGCTTCGTCCGCGTCGCGGGGTAGACAGAACACGCTCGCTCTGGGCCCCGGGGCCCGTTATCAGCCAGTCGAGCCTGCTCGTTCCTCTTCAAGCCAGACGACGCGTTAAAATACCCACAAAACACGCTCTGGCGTGGCGTAGAGGCGTGCAGTCTTTGCTGAGGCGGTGAAGGATAGAATTAAGCTTTTTTGAGGTCACTTTTAGGTGGGGTCCCTGTAAATACGGAGTAATGCAGGCGGGAGGAGCAACTGCATTGGGATTGTGATTTTGAAGATTTTCTTGTTGGTCTTTTTGGGGTATCACTACTGTCAACAGATGTTCTGTTGACCTCCGTCCTGAGGCTTGGTCTATACTCTATGGGAGCCCCTTGTACCGTAGAGAGAACTCGTAGTAGCATTCCGAGGTGCTTCAGCGAGACCACACGTGCTGCGGCAACTTTGCGAGTTCCGGTATGTCCACGACAATATCTCGTTCGCCTCGGGATGGATCTGCTGGCCGGAGAAACACAAGCAGAAACTCAAGCATCAAGGGCCCGCCTACAACATCATAGACGACTGGATTGCTGTCCGGTTTGGGCGTGATGGCTATGGATTGGCGTAGTTGCGGTGCTTGGCCCGGCCTGTTTCGAGTCTGCTGTACATCCTTGATGTACTTTTCGAGAAGAATGGTGTGCGATGAGGACGTAAGTTTGACGATTACGACTATTTTGACAGCATGATCTGATGCCGAAAACCACCACTCCATTTTGTTGCGGAGGCTCGTCAATGACTGGCTGGCACCCGTCTCCACGACAAGTGTCGGCCAAGCTCCCACGACCTGGGTGCGCTCTCGTGGTTCAAAACAAACATCGCCCTCGCTACTGCTGCCGCCGCCACCGACATACTTGGTCGCGCTGGTAGACTGCAGAGCGTCCCGCTGTAGGCCCATGCTCACGACATCGAAAACAATGGCCAGAAGCATATCGGAGTTCGTCACTTCATGCGGTCGCGTCGGGATTGTTACGAGTAGTTGTTCTTTTGCCGGTTGGTAGTGAAATCGCATTTTCTTGCCCCTGCATTCCCGTGCTGCCTCGATCCTTTGAAACAGGTCTTTTTTGACACCTGAGCCATATTAGATCATATTCTCTCTCATGTTCTGCACTGGGATCGGAACATACCTCGGAAAACAACGTAGTCGCCGTCGTGTTTATCGACTGTGTTCAAGAATTTCCTGACGGTTGAAGCAGAAACCGTGTGGTCGTATTCAGCGCCATCTTCCTTGGCTAAAGACACGCTCGTCGGTGGGATCGAGACGTTGCGTTGTGGTGACTCCATGATAGTTCTAGACGTGTTCTCAATGGATGCAGTATCTGAACAAGGAGTTTGAACAAGCAACGATGTGATCGATGGGAAACGGGATTTATTGAAAGGAGAATTTTCAAAATCCGAAGAGCTGTGCCATTTTCAGGAATTTTCTGTCTTCCAGTTCTCGCCGGTCGCTCCTTCCTATTTCTCTGCTCTCGTTTACGTGACGAAAAATACAGACCGTGTAAGTTGTCGAGGAGCCGAGATCCATTTCGTCATCGTGCTCCACTGTTTCCCGCCCGTTACAGGGTGAGAGAACACCGACGTGCCATTCCCTCTTGAAACATCCCCGTGTGTGCCAACGTCACAATCCCTCAACAAAACACAAACAATGGCTCTTCCCGTGCTCACGTCTCTTCGCCAATGTGCCAGCTATGAGCTGACCGTCGAGCCCTTTGTCGGCCAGCTGCGCCAGCTGCCCGGAGCCGCGGCCGGCGCGCTGGCCTCGGCCGTGCCCACGCGCGGCGGCAGTCTGCTGGCGCTGTACCTGGGAACAAACCCGCTGGTGTTTGGGTTTGCCGTGTCCGTCGTGCTGGGGGCCGTGTTCTTCGTCGCGGCCGAGTACAACCGCAACTACTCGCAGGTCGACCGCGCCTGGAGCTTGCTGCCGACGCTGTACATTGCGCACTTCGCCCTGTGGACGCGGCTGGCCGGCGCGCCGAGCCGGCGGCTGGACGTGGCGCTGCTCTGCAGCACGGTGTGGAGTGTACGCCTCTGTTTCTCTTATTTCCTCTGGTCTCCTCCGCAGCAGCCTCGCTAACCTGGCTGTAGATCCGCTTGACGTACAACTACGCCCGCAAGGGAGGCTACAAAGTGGGCGAGCAGGACTACCGGTGGTAAGAGAGTTCCGTCCTCGTTGCCGTCGTTGATCGTGGACAGCTCCATGGCTAACGTTGTCAGGGCCATCGTCAAAAAGGCCATCCCTGGTTGGCTCTTCACCCTCCTGGACCTGACCTTCATCTCCTTCTTCCAGAGCATCCTGCTCTTCGCCATCGCCACGCCCGCCTATGTTCTTCTGCTGGCCAGCGTGGTCGACTCCCCAGAACTGACGGCCCTTGATGGTCTCTTTGCAGCCACACTGCTGGGCCTCGTCGCCTTCGAGTGGTTTGCCGACCAGCAGCAGTGGACGTACCAGACGGCCAAGGCCCGGTACCGGGCGACGGCCCAGGTCCCTGTCGGCAGTGGCTATTCGCAGGCCGCGTTGGACCGCGGCTTTGTCACCGATGGCCTGTGGGCGTATAGCCGGCACCCCAACTTTGCGGCCGAGCAGAGCGTCTGGCTCGTGCTGTATCAATGGAGCTGCGTCGCCAGCGGCGGCACGCTGTACAGCTGGGCGGGCGCCGGCGCGGCCGCTCTGGTGCTCCTCTTCCAGGGTTCGACATCGCTGACCGAGCGCATCACCAGCGGCAAGTACCCCGACTACGCCGACTACCAGCGCCAGGTGGGCATGTTTGTGCCGACCAGCCTGACCGCCTACCAACCGCGCAGCGAGCGCATCGCGGCGCGCGACAGCAGCAGTGGCAGCGGTCCCAAAGTGCTCCGAACCAGCGTCCTGGCCCAGCGGGAGGCCGAGAAGGAGGCCAGGGCGGCGGCGGCCACGGGTGCCGCAAGCCGAGGCGATTCGGCGAGGAGGCGGTAGCCGGACCAGGCGATACCGGCAGATGCAACGGATGGACAGTAATCGCGAACAATGTCCGGACAGACCGTGTGTGCAAGCACGGGAGATTAGTCCAGCCGGTGCGGGCTTCGGCCGTGTTGGTCAGCATCAGCAACGGCGCGCGCGCAAACTTTGCCCATTTTGCCCCCCGGCTTATACTTACACGGGCAAAAATGCTCGGGATTGATTCGGCGTGACTCGACTTTTTTTAAGAATCTCAGTCTATTTTTGTCTGCTTTCTTTTTTTGCCCTAATATAGGTCAATGCTCTGGACGCGTGTCATTGCATGCCGAATATATATTCGAGTCATCTTCTGTCTTTGCTTCCGGACACTCAAACCTTCCATCTTCCCTTTTCCTCTCGCAACACGCAACGGCAGCGAACAGTCCACGCACGCATGAGCACACACCACAAAAACTTTGCAATGACTTCTCGCACATCTGTCGCCGGGGCCCCCGTGCCAGCAGACACGGCATTGCTCGCCGCACCGCCTATGCGGCCCTCTTTGTCCACCACCTCCTCCTCGTCCAATATTTCCGCATCCTCTGAGCCCTCCATGTGGTCCGTCGAATCGTCGCGCCGCAGCTCGGCAAACAGTCTCGCCAGCTCCATGGCCCACTCGGCCTCTGCAGACAACCTCGCCAAGCAGGCGCTGCCACCGCAGCCTTCGCCCCAGCAGCCGCCGGCGCAGCAGACCAGCCCGAGCAGCCACAGCCAGAAGAAGATAGACCCCCTGTCGCGCACATACCCCAAGCCCGAAAAGGAAATCAACGTCTCCGAGGCCCTGCGCCGCGAGCCGCTCAAGTGGACGCTGGGCTACTGGACGAAGAACGCCAGGACGCTGCCACCATCGCCGCTGGCGTCGGCGCCGACGTCTGCGGAGCTTCTGGAGAAGAAAAAGGAGGAGCTGCGACAGGCACAGCGGGACATTGACCAGGCGACGCAACGGAGGCGTTGAGCAGACAGCAAACCTGGCGGCGACAACGAGACGACATACCGGTGACGGACATACCCAACGACGGCGAGCGAACAGAGCGATGCTTGATACCCATTTGTTCTAGCTTTTTTATAGTGGCTATCGCGTATTTCATTGCCATGAGAGCTACATGTTAATAGTTAATACCATCAGAATTTTTTCATAAACCGAAAGCAACGGGGCTTGACGAGCAGAAGCCCGTCGCGATGCCATCCTGCAAAACAGTCCCACACAGGCAAATGTGAAAGACGTGCTTCGTGCACATGGCCCTCTCGTGTGTCGAGCCACGCCTCGCATCCTCTTGTCTATCGGGCATCCACTGCCTGACCCATCTACTGGATGCGCGCCGACAGCGACACGCCGTAGATGACCGTCGTGATGTACGCGGCTAGGTTCAGCAGCGTCGAGATGCCGTGCAGTTTGCCGAACTTTTTGTTGAGGGCCAGCATCTCCTGCGAGTGCGGCCCCGGCTCGTTGCTCTGCTTGCCGTCCTTGGATTCTGCTTGTGTGAGTATACAAAGGTGACCAAAAGAGAGGAGGTAGGGTCGGCAGAGTGTACCCTGGACGAAGCGCAGCCGCATGGTCTCCCGCGTGGCCGGCATCAGCACGACCAGGTTCACGAGGCCGGCCAGCGACGTCACCACGAGGGGGACAAAGAACCCTAGGCGGTTCTCGGCCTGGAGCACGCCGGCCAGGCTCGCGGGGTGGGCCTGTGCGCCGCTGCGGCCGGGGAACGTCAAGGCCAGCAGCACGGGGAGGGACGTCTGCATGGAAAAGTAGATGGGGAACAGCTTGTTCTGCACGGCAGAGAACATCTTCCGCGGCAGCGTCTTGAACTGGGCAAAGCCATTGATGAAGGACTAGATGGGGAACAGGATGTTAGAGAGCACGGCTACACACGGGGATTCCATGGCCAGGTGTTCCTCACGTGAAAGAAGGTTGTGCCTAGGAGCGTCCCGTAGCTGGAGGTAAAGGTAAGCGAGGAGGACAGTCAAAGAGAGAAATCATGCCACATTATAGAGGGTATCATAGAGAAGCCAGGACGAAGAGGCCCGGAAGAGAGCAAAGGTCAACTCACCAGATAATGTGGTAAGGAGCCAGGGTACCTAGAATCGCCATTTTTCCAGATTTAATTTCAACAAAAAGATGACAGCTGTTTGAAGAGAGACGATGCTGCGTAAGTGAGGGCGTACTACGTTCAAGCATGCATTCTCGGCCTCGCGGGCGGGGAAGAATACCGAAGATCGCGATGTACCCTCTATGGGCCGCCGTTTACGATCACGTGTTTTCGCGACGGTTGGCGACGCCATTGCCCCACACGAGTGATGCCTGCGCTGATCGTCGACCTCGCAGAAACATCGGTGGAAAAGAAGCCATATGTCGAAACAGCCATGGCCGACAAGGAAGCCACCGTCTACATTGTCGACGTCGGCGCCTCCATGGGCGAGCGCCACGGAGGCCGCGCCGTGACGGACCTCGAATGGGCCCTGCAGTACGTCTGGGACAAGCTGTGCACCACGGTCGCTGCGTCGCGCAAGACGTGGACGGTCGGCGTGCTCGGCCTGCGGACGGATGACACGGCCAATCCGCAGCAGGGTGAGGACGGCTACGAAAATATAGCCGTGCTGCAGGAGATCGGGCCCATGAGCCTGACGTCGCTGCGGGCGCTGAAGGAGCGCTTCCAGCCCAACGAGACGACGACCGGCGATGCCGTGTCGGCCATCATCGTGGCCACCGACATGATCAGCCGCGCGGCCCCGAAGCGGCTCAAGTACAACCGCAAGATCGTGCTGGTCACCGACGGGCTGGGCCCCATTGACGGCGACGACTTTGACGACCTGGCCACGCAGATCAACGATCTGGGCATCCAGCTCGTGGTCGTGTGAGTTTTGTGTGCCACTAGAAACAGGATCCGATTAAATGCTCATGAGTTGCTACAGGGGCGTTGATTTTGACGACGCCGAGTACGGCTTCAAGGAGGAAAACAAGCCCAAGCTCAAGGTTGGTGTGCTGTCCGGGGGCGAGGAGAGTGACCTTGTACTGACAACAACAAGGCGCAAAATGAGAAGCTGCTCCGTACGCTCGTGTCCAAGTGCGACAACGGCGTTTTCGGCACCTTTGCCGAGGCCTTTGACGAGCTGCAGCGGCCCAACATCAAGGCCACCAGGCCCTACAAAACCTACGATGGGCCACTGACCCTGGGCGACCCCCAGACCTACGAGAGTGCCCTCTCCATCCACGTGGAGCGCTATTTCCAGACCAAGGTCGCACGCCCGCCTGCGGCCACCACGATCGTCGTCCACTCGGACGCGACAAGTGACACGAACATGGAGGACATCCAGCTGGCGCACGATGAGGTCTCTGCGGTGCGCAGCGCGCGTGTCTACACCGTCGAGGACCCCAGTGCAGAAGGCGGCAAGCGTGAAGTGGAGTTTGAGTCTCTAGAAAAGGGCTACGAGTATGGACGGACGGCGGTATACATCAGCGAATCCGACCGGAACATCACGCAACTGCAGACGACAAAAAGCTTCTCCATCGTTGGGTTTGTTACAAAAGAGAGCGTACGGCCAGCCAGCCATTCCCCCCTTGTTTTCCTGAAACCGCAGACTGACCAAGACAGGCGGAACCGTACCTCAGCATGGGGGAAAGCTGCAGCATCCTGCCTCTTCGGTTCAGCGAAGTGGACGAGATCGCCTTTTCCACACTCGTCCATGCCATGGACGACACGAAAACATGCGCCGTCGCCCGCTTTGTGGCCAAGGACATGAAAGAGCCGCAAATGCTCCTCCTCATACCAGCCGTCACAGAGGACCAAGTCCGTCTCTACGACGTCCCCCTCCCCTTTGCCGAAGACGTCCGGCACTACCCGTTTCCGCCGCTGGACAAAGTCGTCACCGCGACGGGGGCCGTGTTGACAAAGCACCGATTGCTTCCCAACGAGGACCTTCTCCAGGCCATGGATGACTATGTGGAGGCCATGGATATCTCCATGTATGGAACCGACGAAGACGGGTACGTTGGCCTTGAGCATCCATCTACTCGCTTCCGCGCTGTTTCGTTATGACTGACCAAGTCCTCCCCTACAGACAACCGTTGGAATACGCCGATCTGAGCGAGAACTACTCGCCGATCATATACCGCGTCACCAAGGCACTGGCCTTCCGGGCCGTCAACCCGACGGAGCCCTACGTCCAAAAAGACAACGAGTTTGTGACGCGCTTTGACCACCCGCCGGAAGACCTGGTCAGCAAGGCCGAGCCGCAGATCGCGGCCCTGATCAAGGCCGCCGATGTGAAGAAGGTCCCGCCCAAGGCCAAGGGGCGGGCCGGGCGCTACGCCAATGCCGGCGCCAACAAGCCCCTCTCCGGCCTCGACGTGGATGCGCTTCTTGGCAGTGGCAGCGGCGGTGGTGGCGGCGGTGGCGGCGGCAGCAGCGGCGGTGGCGACGCTGCCGTTGCCGTCAAAAAGGAGCCGGCCGACGAGCCGGCCCAGCGGAGGATCATCTCGGTCAACAACGCGGTGCCCGAGTTCAAGCAGGCGCTGGTCAACACGGTCGACGAGGCGCAGATTGCCGACCTCGCGCAGCAGATGGGCCAGGTCGTGGAGACGCTCATCACCACCAGCCTGGGCGACCTGAACTACGACCGGGCCGCAGAGAACATGCGGGTCATGCGCGAGGAGCTGATCAGCCTCGAGGAGCCCGCGCTGTACAACACGTTTGTGGCGCAGCTCAAGGAGAAGCTGGCGGCCGAGGCGCTGGGCGGGCCGCGCCTGGAGATGTGGTGGACGATCCGCATGTCGGGGCTGGGGCTGATCACCAACAGCGAGGCGGACGCGTCGACCGTGACGGGCGACGCTGCGAAGGAGGTGGGTACCGTCTGTCCGCATGCTTCAAGGCTCGTGAAACTAACGCTCTTCACAGTTCCTCCGGTACCTCAAGCCCCCAAGCGGGTAATGCGGATGACGGATCTTTTTTAATCCTATGTATTTATGTCTTTTCTGGCAGAGAAGGCTAGCCGGCGAGGCGAGAAGGACGGGGAGCAAAAAGCTACAGAGGCGTATATCATTGGGTTGTTATTGCATGTGAGGCCTTCGCAATCCATGCATACGTGATTTGATTGATTCGTGTTTTTCCTTTCTTTTCTTTTTTCTCTCTTTTTATTTTATTTTCTTATTTCCTTGTTTGTTTTCCCTCCCTTCCCGAAAGTCGCTCCTGCCCGTTTCTTTGTCAAACGGCTTGGCGGGGTCTGTTTGTCAATTTCCCAGGGCTGCCGTGATCGTCTCTCACACAAGCGAGGCTAAAATAACGTCCTCAACACCTCAATCTCCCAGCTCCATTTCACTCGACTTCCCACCTCCTACTACCTACGCCCTACTGCAGCATCGCGGGCTTCTTTCGCTGTGAACTATGGGTGAAAAGGGAAAGCTGCAACGAACCCATTGTCCTGCGTTTGCCTAGGCCTTCAAGGGTGAGTTCAATAGAGCTATTCATCCATTTCTGGCCTGCGTTTGAGATTTCAGTATTTTTTCCCTTCCCACCTCCTTTGTGTCTTCTGACTCTACTCTCACTGTTTCTTTCTCTTCGTCAGCTTACCAAAAAGCCGAATTGCAACACCCGCAGGCTAACGCTTTGCTCAGCCACGCTGCTCCATCAAAACATCGTGACGCCCTGGCCGGCGTCTCTTTTCCTCTCTAACCATGGCCCCAAACAGCGCAGAAAGCTACCGGAAGCGTGCCCCCAGTCCATCACTGATCGAGTTCAGCGATGACGAGGAGGGGGGCGGCGCTGTTTTCTCTCCTGGTGCTGCGTCTGAGGACCAGCCGGCGTCCCCTCGCCCTGAGCGCGAGATCGCTGGAAAACCATCGCCGGCTGCTTCGCTACCACTGTCCTCTCTGCTGTCCTCTCCTGCCAAAGTGAACAGCGTGCGTGTGCCGTTTGATCCAGACGACCAGTCGGACGACGAGGTCATCCTCACGTCTGTGTACCAGAAACAGATAGCACCGGTCACGACCAGCGCCACTAGCAGCCGCAATGGCAAACCCAGAAACAACAGCGTCACCAGCAGCAACAGCACCAGCGCGAAAGACCACCGCCAAACGAGCACGGCCAAGAAGGGACGACAAGGCGGCTATAAGAAAGCTGCGCCCTCTGCTTCCCCCAGCTTCGTTAAGCGCGCAGTGGCTGGCAAGGGTGCAGACAACGGCAACAGCAGCAACCGCGGCAGTGGCTCTTCCCCTGGCGGCACTTCTACGGCCACCACACATACACCCAAAGCACCGGAGAAGCCCCTCGTCCCTCTTTCTGAGATTACAGACACGCGCGGCCGACCGCCGCCAGACCTGGTGCCCGGCGCCGTGTATCCAGGCAAAAAACCCAAGTTTTGCCCGTGGTCCAAGGTTGTGACCTACCACACGCAGTTTGTGGGGAAGGCAAACGGCGCGCGCGTTGGGCCGTATTTTGCACTGGGCGAGCTGTTGCGGTGTCAAGACTGGGATCTCTGTTACCTCTGGCACCCTGCTAAAGACAAGCAGAGCACGTTTGTGCTCGTCGTCCCCACCGAGCAGGTTACGGTGTTTCTTGAGCGCATCAACACGACGCTTGATATCCATTTGACCATCCCGGTGGGAGATCAGGGTGACGGATTTCGCGCTGTGTTTGGAAGCCAGAAGACCCCCGTCCCGCGATTCCTGGGACACGCCCGTGATCCCGCTGCCCTGGATGTTCTTCTCAAAAACATCCCTCCCCGCCACCCGGATGACGCGATCACCACACCGCAGGCTGAGACGTTCTATCTCAAGAAGATTAATGGTCTGCTCAGCCGGCCCGGAAAAGAGGCACAAAAGAAAATCAAGTCGGACAAGGCCAAGAAGAAGCGCGCTCACGAGCGCAAGCGATGGGGCCGACAGGCCAAGCGCATCCAGCGGTATCTGGGTCTGCGCAAGAGGACGGACATCGACGAAGGTAAGCTTGGACGGCAGGAATGAAGCTGGAGTATGTGGCTGGCTAACGGCAATAGGCACTTCCCACCCACATGACCTGGATTTGACGAAGCCCGCGCCCTATGAACCCGAGGGGGACATTATATTCGTGGCAATGGACATCGAGTCGTACGAGCACAACCACCATGCGTTGACGGAGATTGGGTTTGCTATCCTCGACACGCGAGACGTCGTGGGGGTCGCTCCCGGCAAGAACGGCGAGGGCTGGCACAAGCTCATCCAAGCCCGCCACATTCGTATTCGCGAGAATGCCCACATGGTGAACAGACACTTTGTCCAAGGCTGCGAGAACAACTTCAACTTTGGGTACGTTTGTCTCTTTTCTCGAAAGACCGGATCTATCTAACACCGCGAAAAGGACATCGGAGTTTGTGAGGCTCCGTGAAATTCTCCCGCTCGTCACGGCTATGCTGCAGCCATCGGACTCGAATCATGATCCTAGAAAGGTGATCCTGGTGGGCCACGATATCCGAAGCGACATCTCTTTGGTGAAAAACATTGGGTTTCATGTCCAAGACGGAATGTTCTTGGAGGTGGTTGACACGCAGTACCTGCATCAACACTTGCGGGCATGCAGCCAGCCAGCAGGCCTCCGGGGGCTCCTTCGCGATGTGGACATTGAGCATATGTTTCTGCACAACGGCGGGAACGACGCTGTGTACACGATGCAGGCCATGATCACGGTGGCCATTGGAAAGCGCCAGAACAGCCTCCGCAAGCAGAACGAGCGGCTGGATTATAGGTGAGACTCAATCATTGGGCAAAACTTAGTTTCAGGACTGACCAGACAACAGCTACAAACCAGATCTGGAGGCTATAGAGCAGGGCTGGGACACGGGCGGCGAGCTGAGCGATGGCGGATTTCCTGACGACGATACTCCCTTCGAAGACCACGAATCCCCTACCAGGAAAGGCGCTGCCGAGAGCGCTGCCGATTCGAGACCGTCGTCTTGCCACGATACGTCACGGACAACGACACCGACGCCAGCACCGCGGAAACCCAAGGCGGTTGAGCCTTGGCCTGTTCTCAGTCAAGCTACTGCTCCGGCCGTGGTTGCAGCCTGGCCCATCCCGATTGAGGATTCTGAGGATCTCATTGATTTGTGACCATGCCGCGTGTCGGCTGTCATCTTTTACGAATCGAACGACTAGGGGAGTAGTTTTGCAATTTTTTTCTTGCTTTGTATTTGAAGAGAAAAAGAAAGTGAGCAGAGAGGAGTGAGCGTCAGCCGGTGCAATCGAAGGAGAACGAACTGCTTCTCCCATCTTGCAGTCCCTCGCATGCAGAAAGATTGAGGATGCAGTGGCCGCCCAAGCCATTTTTTTATACCACGCGCCCCAATTTCCAGAAATGATCGGACGCCCCAAAAGATATCCTGCCAAACAAATGCCAATATAAACGCTGATGCCATGAAGCTTGCTGTGTTTTCGTGTGGTGAGGTGGTTGTGTGTGTTGTTATAATGTACATGGCTGGTTCGGAACGGCGAATGCCGCTCTGCAGCTCGTTGTCGAGGCTGGCTTCGTGCCGCGAGAAGACGTGAACGAAGGGATCGCAGCGCATCATGACGCCGACTTCTCGAGTAGTTCCTTGGCCTCGTTGACCTTGGTCGCTAGGTAGGGGCTGCCGCCGCGGTCGGGGTGGTTGAGGAGCATGAGCGTGCGGTGGGCCTTGCGCACCTTGTCCTTGGTGACAGCACGCTCACTGGGAGGAGGTTAGCCTGCGAAACAACACCGCCGAGAAAGAAAGAGAAGGGGAAGAGCGCACTTCAAAGACAGAATCAGCGACGCCTCCTTGCGGGTCATCCGGGGCTCGAAGCCGCCCTTGTAGAAGGCCTTGCCCATTGCACCGACACCGCCGCGCGACCGGCGCCATGCAACGAGTCCTGCACGGCCCTGGAGGAGAGTTAGTATTGAAGATCCAAAAGACGTAAAGGCGCGAGACAAAGAAACGTGGTCCGTACAAAAAATGCGGCCAAGGCCACGCCGGTTCCTATTGCGAGAGCGGACGCCATTCTGGCAGGGATATGAAAGGAGGAGAGTGAGGAGAGTAAGGAGGAGAAAAGAGAAGACGAGGGAGGGGGGTGAACAGCAGTAGAGGCCAAAGTCAGTCGAGAGAAGAGTCGGTTCACGATGCTTCCATCTCGAAAAAAAACCCGCCCCTCACAGGCCCGGCGATGCGCTGTGATCCAATTGGACAGACGCTTCTAAGATCCGCCACAGTTCAGCCACACATGAGATAAGCGATAAAGACCCCACTCAAACTTTTTTTTCAGTAGCCTTGTAGAACAGCGAAAAAAAGTTGCTGGCCGCCTTTTCAAGACAACCTTCTGCCGACGAAGGACGAACAGCACGAAACCGACACATAGATTCGTTTTCGGCAATCCGTCAAGATGAGGTAAGAGAGACGTTGTCTGGAAGGAAAGGGGCTTGTTTGATGTCTTACGGTGGCATTCGCTAACCGCGTAACAGAATCGAGAACTGCTACTTCTGCTCCCGGTAAGGACCGACCTTTTTTTTGGCGACCCTCGATGCGACACCGACCGAGGGAGAGAGAAGAAGACCGGATGTACTGACACGGTGCGACAGGCCCACCTACCCGGGCAAGGGCATCATGTTTGTGCGGAACGACAGCAAGACGTTTCGGTTCTGCCGGAGCAAATGCCACAAGAACGTGAGTTGCGGGCGGTGCGAGGCAGGGAGGCGAGAGACAGACGCTGACGGCGGCCCTTGGCGATGCAGTTCAAGATGAAGCGCAACCCGCGCAAGCTCAAGTGGACCAAGGCGTTCCGCAAGGCGGCGGGCAAGGAGATGGTGGTGGACTCGACGCTGCTGTTTGCGGCGCGGCGCAACGTGCCGGTGCGGTACAACCGCGAGCTGGCGAAGCAGACGCTGGCGGCGATGGACCGGATTGCGGAGATCCGGGCGCGCCGCGAGCGCGCGTTCTACAAGCAGCGCATGGCGGGCAACCGGGCGCGCGCGGTCAAGGCGGCGCGCAAGCTGGTGGAGCAGCACGGGCACCTGCTGGCGGCGCCGCTGGAGCGGCCGAAGCACAAGCACCCGCGGGTGCTGGCGGTGGAGGCGGCGAAGCTGGCGGCCAAGGAGGCGATGCAGGAGGACGGGACGGCGGCGGCGGCGGCGGAGGACGAGGACGAGGCGACGCACAAGACCCGCAGCAGCCGCAGCAAGACAAAAGCGGCGACGACGACGCGGCTGCGGCAACGGATCCTGGCGGACGGCGCGGTCGCCGTGGACGAGGAGCAGGTCGTGGACGCGTCGTGGGCGGAGGAGGACGACGACGACGAGGCGGACGAGGACGAGATGGACGTGGACTGAGACGAGAGACCGTCTCAGTCTATCTTGCATCGGCCATCTGCACAGGCCTTTTGCATATTCTCTTCCGTCTTGCTCGTCTTCCCGTTCTGCGCGTACGAGGACCCAACCAAACCAAAAAAAACGACCGGGCTATGGAGGGGGGGCGTTTGGGGCGTTTTTCTTTCTTCTCTTCTTCCATATGCCGTGTATGCATTTGTTCGTATTTCAACTTTTTTCTTTCGAAGCGTCGTCAAAATGAGATTGGTATCATCAGCAGCAGAGACAACCTTGTGCCCGTTACTTCTTCCTCTCTCGCTCCTCGGGCGTCATGTGGTATGCCCGTGGCGGCATGGGCAGCCCGGCCTCGACGTCCTGCTGCACCTGCGCCGCGAGGACGGCCTGCTTGTGGTGGCGGTCCTCGGCGGCGGCGGCCTCGATCTCGGCGGCCGACGCCGCCCAGTTGCCGGCGCCGCCGCGCCCTGACAGGCCAGGGCGGGAGCGGCCCACGGGCGGTGCTGGTGCTACCGCCGCCGCAGAAGCAGGAGCAGCGCCTCCGTCGGCCTGCAGCCGGGCGGCCTCGGCAGCCTCGTCGCGGGCGCTGGCCGCCACGACGGCAGCCGTGTCGAAGAAGTTGCCGGCGCCGCCACGGCCACCGCGGACATAGGGCGGCGGCGACGCGGGTGCAGACGGCTCGGCGGCGGCGTTCGGCGTCGGCGTCTGGGCCTCGACGTCCTGTGGCCAGGGAAGGTATAAGTACTCTGCAGGACGCGTACGGAGTAGAGGCCGGTCGCGCTCCACCCCAGGGCCCGCCGGCTAGGGGGGGAGAGGAGAAAAAAGAGGAACACCTACCCGCTTGTCGGCGCTGTCTAGATCCTTCTTGCTGTACCAGTTGCCGGCGCCGCCTCGGCCGACCCGGAAGAGGTCTGACATGGCTTGTTTGGGGGGTGTTTGTTGGTGATGGCAGGTAAGACACGACACGATAGGCCGTATGCAGTAGGTGTTCCTTCCGTTTACGAGGGCCTCGCAAAACGTGCTCGTGGCTGGAAACGGTACACTATCTTTGCCAAGCCGTTTCTCCCCCACACCGAGACGGAGAGCAAAAAAACGGAGCACCATCGTCGATCGGCAGCTGGGTACGCGGTACTCCGTATTTTTAACGTGTGCGCAGTGCGGTAGCGGAAGACCAAAAAAAAAGAATAGCGGGCCAGGCTGCTGGACGCTGGGCCGCTTCCTGCATAGCGAGCAGGACCGACGATCGACAACTGGCCGAGGCATCGGCGTGCGCGGTCAACAGAAACCCTAATACGGAGAACGCACAATTCCCATGCAGAATGCGGCAGCGCCTTTTCTCCTCTTTGCCAGAGCCCTTCACCATGCATGCAGCCATGCTGAGAGGGCCATCGCGCGGTTGGGCCAACCCAGACGGAAGGAATGCTGGCCGTTCCCGGAGACGTCATCGGCCAGTCAGACGCGACCCCTGATCCCATCGGGTTAGGTCGGCGAACCCTGGCCAGCTGACGCGATGGGCGAGAGCGGACAAGAACGAGAGCCAAGCAGCGATGGAGGCATCCGGCCGTGGCGGCGCTAACAAGCAGGGCTGAGCCCTCTGTCGAGGCAGAGGAAAGCACGAGAGGGAAGCCCTCGGGGGTGTTGCGCCATTTTTGCTGGTTCTCGCATCTCCTTGTTCCTGCATCGCCTCCCCCCCCTCCCCTGTGGTGTGCTGGCCTGGCTGGCTGCCCCCCAAATGCAACGCAAGCGCAGCCACCGGTATGGGCTGTTCCGCGCTCCGCGCTCCGCTCTCCGGCCGCTGGTCGCCGTGGCCTGGGGCGTGCGCTCGTGGATTCGTGGCCCTCCAGAGCACCAGGGCCGCCTCGGCTTTCTGATAGGCCACGCGCAAATGAGGACGAGTGGACACGTCTGCCTTTGTATACTCCATGGTCGGCCTGTCTCGTCCACCACGACAACTGTTTGTTATACAAGCGCCGCGTTTGTCTTGTACAATAGGGTACGTATGGAGGAGCACGGAGTATGCGACTCCGCTGGCGCCGCGCTTTGCCTGCAGGTCATCATTGGCGGGTGGAAAAAGCATCCCAGCACAGAAGACTGGCATACGGCGTACTCATCAGAGACACCACAGGCCGCAAACGGCCTTTTGTGCATCGCCGAATTTCTGCTCTCGAAAGGACAGCCAGGGAGACAAAGCATTGGGATAGGGCAGAAGGCGCACAACGGTATTTTTTTTCCTCCCTTGCCGCAAGCGCCTTCGCCTTTTCTGCTATCGGGAATCCTCGCCATGTTGGAATATCGATTTCCTGAAATAGGGTTTTAGGGGGTCATATGATGCCCAGGTACCTCACCGGTACCTAGCCTCAACGTCGACGGCAAAGTGTACTAGCGGGATACTTGTTATCTTCCAGCCTGGTGTTTGCCACAACAGGCTCCCGGGAGGGGGGGCTTTGTTCTCCAGGCGGTTTTCTTTGTGCGCGTCCTTGAGCGTTCTTGCGTGCTGTCCTCTATCCTGGTTATGGTCTCGTGGGACCGACCGGAGAGACAGGGAAAGATACACAAAAAAAAAAAACGAGAACATTAAAAAATACACAAAACAAATACCCCCCAAAAATACCGAGACCCTCCATTATCTAATCCGGCGCGCCCAGCTGCGAGAACCGGAACCTCCCTTCTTTCAGGGCGCTCAGTCTCCCTGCGCACAATGCGACCTGGGGTATTTTTTTTTATTGTGCTTCTTTTCGTGTTGGTCCCAACAGATGCTTCTTCCTTCCAATGGCGCCATCTACAGCAAAGAGCAGCGGATGTGCTGAGCGGGGGGGGGGCGACGTTTACGTTTTGTGACGTGGAGAGGTCCCGTGCGGACGCCCCCTCACCCGTCTCTCCCGTCCCGTGAGCAAGACACCGGTACTGGTACTCGTATTGCACTTATACGCACCCCGTAAAGATGAGACCGAATGGGCGGAAAGGAAAGCCCAAGTCAATCAAAGGGCTGCCTAATTTTAGGCCACAGGCGCCGTGGCGTCCTCCTCCTCCCCCGTTCCTTCTCTTTGCGGTCGCGCCCCGGTCGCCTCCTGCCCCCCAAAATAACAAAGATACCTGCCGTAAGATACGATACATGCCATGCACCACCCCCCCCCCCCCCCNNCCCTTTTCCCCGCCCACACCCTCCCACCCTGTGTACCGGACTCGTACACGTACGCGGGAGCGCGCGCACAACGCCGGAAAATCATTGTGCTGGTAACTTGTAACTCTTTTTTTGGCATTTAATTTTGTTGTTTCAACGCCCCCTCATCTCGCTCGACTCTTTCCTTCTCTTGCTTTCTCTCGCAATCTTTCTCCGCTTTCGAGACGCCTTTTATTTACCTTTTGTTCTTTTTTGGGTTGTTGGGACATATTTTTGGTTCCTTTCCCTCTCCTCCCCTTTTTTCTTGGTTCGCCCTGCATTTGTGTTTGGTACCGACCACTCTCTCACCCTTTCTCTCTACACGCCCTCTACGAAGCCGCATATCGTCAAATACCCCTGCATCCAGCACAAGCTACCACCACCCACCACCCAACAACGAATATCGCAGACAGCCGAACCCCGTGCATACTTGCCTCTTTCTCTCTTTTACGTTTCCTCGCATTTTTTGGGACTTTTTTGGCCGTTTTGGAAGCACTCGCCTGTCCTCTCCCCTCCCCATCAACGCTGCTCAACGCCGGGAGGAGGCGAGATTTAGAAAGCGTCTGCCCACCGTGTTGATCGAACACGGTGCAATCGCCCTGGAAGTCAATGGCGTCGTCAAAGGTGTGTTCTTGCCCCCTTTTTTTCCCCGTTCTCTTTTTCTTCCTGCCGTCCTTCGGCCTCCTTTGTTTCGCGCTGCTGTGTGACCGAGCCGGACCTTCTCCGAAGCTCGGCCAAGAGATGCCGAGAAGAGAGAGCCATTCGCAGCCGACAGCCAAAAAGTTACGACGATGCCAGAACGGAGGGACGGGCCTCTCTCGATTGTGCAACATCTCGCTGACGTTCCTCCTTGTTCAGGATCCGTTGCCGTCGTCGCGCTCCTTGACTCATCGACCCTCCCTGTCGAACGTTTCCGGTGGTGCCGGGCCCCTGAACGCCGGATCCCTCAACATCGCCAACCGCCAGGCGCACGCGAGAACCGGCTCCCACTCCCACTCGATCATTGGTGCCGCCCTCAATTCCACCCACCGCGTTAGCCGCCGCAAGAGTATGACTAGCTCGAGCACGCCCAACGCCACTGCTGTCATGGCCACCCTTATGCAGGAGGCCGACGTCCTTCCCAATGGCGCTGTGGCCATGGGGACCCGTCGCAGCATACCGACCAAGGCGGGCGGATCGCTGGGGACCTTCCCCCGGGGCACCAGCGCCATGGCCGCTGCTTTGGCCATGGCCGGGACCAACGGTCTGATGGGCAGCCTGCCGCTGCCCTCGCCTCCTGCGAGCCTGCCGACCAGGAAGTTCATGACTGCCGACGGCAGCGCCATCGACGACGACCCGAACGACATGTCGGATGGTGAAATCGACCCGACTAGTCTGGCCGATGCCAATGCTATCGCTCTTGAAATCGCCCGCGTTAGACGTGCCAGTGATGGCCAGCCTCTTGCAAAGGATGGTCGGAGGGGCAGCCGGATGGAACTCCGCTGCAAAAAATGCGGGAAAGGATACAAGCATAGCAGCTGCTTGACAAAGCATTTGTGCGTGCCCACTCTCCTTCCCCTGCTCTTTTTTCTCGTCTTTGCTCGCGCGCAAGCACCGCTGCTGGGTTGAACCCCCCTCTTGGCGTGGCTTGCGCGGTCTGGGCCGGTGCTTCCAAGCGTGAAGTGTTGTCGTGGATGACGATGATGTCGTTGTCTTTTTCCTTCCCTTGCTTATTGGCACCACATCTGTTGCGTTCGCATTGTATTAACTTTGCTTTTTTTTCTCTCCAGATGGGAACATACTCCCGAGTGGTCCTTGACATCGAAGCTGCTTATTTCGAAGCACCAGCAGGTACAGTTGCTCGAGGCAGCTTCGGTGTTAGTGACGATGAACCACAAGGCCACCGACAGTAGTGACGGGAACGCCGAGGCAATGGCTGCGGCCGCCGTTTCCACGCCTCCCGACTCGGCCCGCGGCTTTGGAAGCGACCGGGACTCCGCTTCGCCCAGCGCTTCGACATTCTCGGACCAGAACGACGATCGTCACTCTGTCGAGACGACGCCGCCGCCGTCACTGTACACAGATGAGGGGATGAAGAGAGAGCCGTCTGCTGCATTTTCGCCCCTGCCGTCCACCTTTTCGGGTGTGAAGAGTGGCTTCGGGGGCATCTCGTGCTCCTTCCAGTCAGATGTGCCCGCGGCGGACACTACTGGTTCTTTTGACTATGCCCAACAGCATGGCATGGCTCGGGATCATCTGCGGCCGCCGTCGTCGGGTAGAAACCGGACCGGCAAAGAGGACACCGAGCTGGCGGCGGCCGTCGACATGTTGAGCTGCAGCTTCAACAGCGCAGCGGCAGAACATTACACAGCTGTTTTGAACTCCTTTCATGAGGCGGGCGACGGTGTGCCGCCTATGCCGTCCATGCCAGCGCAGTACCTCGGCCAGTCGGCAACGCCGTTGGGAGACACCAGCTTCATCAACAGTTTCCCAAGCCACGCACCGGAGAGCTTTGCACGTGGCGAAGGGCGCCGCCCGAGCGATGTGGACGATGTGAAGATGGAGGGCAACGGCGACAGCGTCATGGGCGACGACGACGAGGAGCTGCAGTCGCGCGGACGCAGCGATGACGAAGACGATGGCGTGTTTGGCCGCATGGAAGAGTAAACGAACCGTCAAAGACGGAATGAATGAAACGACCACACCAGCTTCGAACACTGGATATGCGCGGCACTGATGAGGAAGAAAGCATGGAGGGGAGTGAAGGGCGCCACGGGGAGGGCGACAAGGAAACGCAACAAAAAATCCAAAAACAATTACCACGATCACAACAGCAACAACAAGCGAAAAGCACTGGTATCTTCCTGCCACCGGTCCGGGAACTCACACACATACCGCATGTGGAAACTCATGTGAATGGTGGACTGTCCGGCACTGTCCGGCCTGGCTGCAGGGGACTGAAGGGTGTGTTCTGTTTCCCTCCTTTCTTTTGTCATTCTCCGGAGGGATTAAAGCCATGAAACTGGTTCTTATCATCGGTGGTGTGCTCCGCCCCTGGACAACTCAGCACCGAAGAGTGGGAGGTCTGCCATGGAAGGTCCTGGCCTAGTCGTTGCCTGAAAGCATGGCAAGGCGAGGGTAACCGGAAAGGCAGATATACCCACGAGGTTAAAGTGAGGGTCAGGCTGTGCGTCGAGCTGCGCCAGGATAGGAGAGCAACAAAAAAAACAAGAAAAATGAATAAAATCATTGAACACTCCGAACTGCTGGGCAATCGATCTGTTGCGAGGCACTAGCGTGGAAACAGACGTGGCGACATGGTTTTGTTTTTCACGAAGACGACGTCGTAGCCGTAGTCAAGCAGGGCAACAGTCTGGAAACGGGCCAGGGGACCTACGTACGAAGCGGCATGGGGCATAGAGAGACAGGCATGGGCACATGCTGATAAAGGCACATGGGAGCCGGGCGGGAGGGGTTCTTCTGCCTGCACAAAAGCACGGTTTGCATATTGCGATAAGACTCGACATTAATTGAGATGATAAAACTGAGCCACACGATGCAAGAACAAATGGAGGGCGGAGGAGAGGTGAGGGAGGTGGCGGTGAGGGCAGAAGGCAGGAGGGAAGAGACAGGCGGAAAGAGGGAAGCAGAAGAGAAGGGAAGGAGGGACGGAGGGACAGATCCAGTCCATAAATCGCGCCTTCCAGTGGAGGGGCACGCATGTTAGTGCCTGATGCAAGAGATAAGCAGTGACAGACGGCGGGCGTCTGGGCGCCAGTTGCGATCGTCGATAAGGAGCGTAAGCGAAGGAAGGTGCGTGGCCGCCAAGGGGACGGGGGGTGGAGGAGGGCGGCCGGCGACGTCACAGCGCCCGCTTTGTGGAGCCCAGCGAATGATCGACGGCAAGGTTTCGGGAGCCCCACCGCTAAAGCGTCTGCATTCAGGAGGGCCTTTGTAGCGGGCTTGCAAGCTCTGCGGGCCACTTTTTCCTTGTCTTGTCCCTTCTCTCCATTCCGTGTGCGACTCTGGCGCGGCAGTCGTCCTTCCCTGGAACGATTGGCTATTTATGACGTCTGTCACTTCTTTAGCTCAACCGCCTTGTCTTCTTTTCCCATCCCAATCGCGAACCCTTTCCCTTTCAAGCATCGCGACAACCTCAAACCGCCTCCTCTTACACCCACCCAGAAGAACCTTGCACCATGGCTCCCCGTTCCAAAGCAGCAAAAAACCGCGACAAGCCGACAACGGACGACACTGCCGTGGATGCGACGCCCGCGCCGTTGACGCTCCGCAAAAGAGCCAAGGCCGCGGCCGCCGCGGCGAACCAGCACCGCGCGGACGCCAGTGACGACAGCAGCGGGAGCATCGTCGTGGCCACCGGCGACGAGGAGACCGTGCCGGTTGTCCCTCCGAGGGCGCCGTCGCGGCGCGCAAAGTCGGGCAAGGGCACCCCGCGTGCCGAGGGCAAGACCAAGGCCGACGTCGACGTCGACCTCGCGCCGGCCAAGCAGGCGGTGGACTCCATCTCGGACTCGTTCGGCCTGTCCGCCCAGCTGTCGCGCCGCCTGCCGGGGTCGGGCGGCCTGGCGTGGACGCTCCTGTACGTGGTGCTCGCGGGCGCCGTGAGCGAGGCGTCTGCGGTGGCCGGGCGTTTCCTGCTCGGGCGCGTCCTGGCCGGCTGGCTGGCATCGTGGGCTGCGCGTACGGCGGCATCCTGGTACCCGTCGGCGTGGGCTTCGTGGAGCGCGTTTGCGTACACAACAGGGCCGCCGGGAACAGCTTTGCTTGTCTCCGGACTGGCCATTCGCATGTAAGAAGCCCCCATACGCTCTCTTTGCTTGCCTTTGCCCCTTGACTGACGGCCCGCCCCCCCCTCCAGTGCAAAGCAGGTCCTTGTTTGGAACTCTCGCTCGCGCACCATCACTCTGGCCTTCCTTACCTACGGGCCCATGGTACGTCCTCGTCTGCGTCTCCGGTGTCCTCTCAAAGTGCGAGGTTGACAAAGCCATATCTAGGTATACTTGCTATCCTCCTTCTACAACGTGCCGCTGCCGGCTGCCTTGCTGTCCGAAGGCCTCAATTTCGCGGCAGACCTCACACCGCTGTTGCTGCATCATGGGGTCTACGGCCACGTCGACGCCACGCGTCGGTTCGCTGCCGCGCTGGGCAAGGATCCGGTCACGTTTGCCTTGACGTCTCTGTTCGCAGCCGTCCTCTACGGCTTCACGCTGGTGCAGGCCTGTCGCCTGTTTCTGCCCTCGACGCTCGTCGTCCACTTTGCCAACATTGCCACTGTTGTGCCCGCACGCCTGCAGACTGCCCGCACGCTGCACGATGCGTATGCGATCATCTACATGGGCCTCCCGGCCCTGGTACTCTCTGCCGTCTGCGGCGTGGCGACGCGCATTTTCCTCTTTGGTGTGGGGCCGCCGTTCGCCCTGGGCAGCAACGATACGACCTATGCGAAGAAGATTGCTACCCGCACGGGGTACCTGCTGCTGACAGTCGGCCTGAGCATCTTCACGCAGTGCTACTGGGGGATCCCGGGCGTGACGGCCATTGGGGCTGGCCGTTTCTCCAGCATCTGGGCCACGTCCATCCTGCTGGTTGGTGCCAGCCTGGGTCTGGCCGGCGCATAAGCTGCCAAGAGATGGGAGGATCCATTGTCTTGCGTGCTTTCGGTTGGAGGATTGGAGGCCTACAATTGTAAATTGGGAACAGGGAGGCGGAGTCCGGTTGGTTGGCTGTATTTTTATTGTTTTTTCTTCTTTCTTACGTCTCTGCGAGCTTCAGCCGCAGCCCTATCTTCAGTTGGTGTCAAGCTGGTGTCAAGAATAGGGTCATTCAGACCAAAGCATATTATTTATCCAACCCAATTGGCAGAGATACGATGTAACGGGGAAGCTGCTGGCTTTGGACACGAGTCACTGCAGCTCATCCTCGTCGAGTGGCTGCTTGCTCGTGGGGCCATGCATGCAGGGACCTCGCAAGGCTGTAGCGGCGGCTTTATTTTGAGTTTGAATTTGGAATAGACGTTTCTTGGCAAACTCGGAGAAACACTAACTCCATGTAAATGCTAGGGGAGCAAGGCGCAGCTCTACAGAAGTGCGCGCGCTCAATTGATATGGAAGAGGCCGCCCATAATACCTTTCACTGTTGCAACAGGCATGGAGTGCGGTTCTGCTGCCTGAAGAGGTCCCTCTTCGCGCGAAGGCTGTGGGCTGTGTCTGCCTGGTTGGGCGGGCTGGGACCGAGCGGCGCCTATGGTTGGGTAGCCGGTCTAGGCAGGTCACCCGTTTTTTGTGGGGCCATTTTCTCCGGTGACTTGGCGCCGGGGAACACCGGGGACAACGCCGGAGACAATACGGCAGAGCAAAGACGAAGGAATACGGGCGTCGAACGGCGAAATGGAACAGATTGGAATGAGGCAGAAGGAAAGGGAATACGAGACACGAAGAAGAAGGCCGAATAGAGATTGTCAAAAAAAAATAAAAAAAGGCACAAGACCATCTCACTTACACCGTCGATGTTTGGTGTATATGCCATATGTATTCTTTTATTATATACCCCCTGCTGATCCGGAGGAGTCACTGCCGTCCGTATTGCTCACCATATCATGTGCTCTGCAGCCCATGCTACCCTACGCAATGGCCACGAACCCACCTGCCCACGAGCACTACGTCTCCGAGCCGTGGCTGAAGCAGAACGGGGGTAGGACGACGGGAGCACAACACGAGGGCCGAGATGGAAGTGGAGCCATAACTCAGACGGATTGACTCTTTGCAGACAGCTTGGGCGGAGGCAGTGCTACGTGCTAAGAGAAAGGCATCGTGGGCGTAATTCTTCCATTTCCGTCATCCTTTCTTCAGCGCCAGTGTAGACGGATCTCTTCCTGTATTCAAGCTTAATTGGGGGAGATTGGTTTACTTAGCTCATAGTTGCAAGTGAGCACATCTCTGAGAAGAAGACAGAGAAGAAGCACTGATCACCACACCGCCCCCCCCCCCGCCGCGTTTATGGAAGAAGTCTATCCGGGCGCAAGGAGTCACTGTGCCAAGACGAGTTGAGGTAGCAATGGGCAAGGCCGTTTTTAAACCCACGATAAAGGCGCTTGAATGGGAGCCACGAGAAAGGCGATTGAGTTGAGTTGTCTTGCATATAAGACTTCGAATCTAGCCCCTCCCCTCGGCCGATTTCACCCCATATTGACTTCCATCCCAAGTTTCTTCACCTGACCCTGACTTTATCAACACGAGAACGTAAAGGTGCGCTTTCTCAACAAATATTTGGGACTTTTGTTTCTTCTTCTTTCTCTATTTAATGGTGTTATATTTTCCCGCTCCCGGCATCGTCCCCTCACCGTCGTGTTAGTCTGAAAAGTGGCACCGACAGCTGCCTGGCAAGACTCCATTTCTTCCTCGTGACCGGGATTGCACTTTGACGTCGTCTACGGCCGAATATAAATAGGAGATCAATGTCTGTTATGTTTTGATCTCACCTGTTCTTTTACCTCGTCTCAGTACGCGCAGTCTTTGCTCCTGTCACCGCACTCCCATCGAAAGGCAGAGGCAAAAGAGCATCAATTGGAACCAACTTTGGATCAAAGAAAAGCTACAGACCAATTCATTCAGCCAGGCAACGGGGAACATCGCCCGGCGACGGCGAGATGCTACACTCGCTCAGCAATGGTCAGCTTGACTACACTACCCAGTACCACGCATCGGCCCCCTACGCAAGCATGAGCATTGAGTCCAACGCGAGCATTGAACTTGTCGGGCCCATGGATGTCGACGGCTCCGTCAAGTCCATGGGCTCTGTCAGTCTTGTTGGGGATTTCTCGGTGCGGGACAAGATTGAGGCGTACGGCAATCTGGACGTGAACGGAAGCCTGCGTTGTCGGTACGTATCTGGGGAGGATAGCAGCATATATATTCAAACAATGCTCACAAACCAAAAAAACAGCCACCGAGTCAAGTCTTTTGGAAATATGGATGTCGTCGGTTATGTTTACTGCGGGTAAGTATAGCATGCAGGACAAGCCAATTAAGCAACAAGATCCGACGACTGACAGCATACCAGAAGCAAAGTCACCGTGTTCGGAAAGTTGACAATCAACGGGCACTTTGAGGTCGCCGACAGCATTGAAGTCTGGGGTGCCGTGGTCATCCAGGGATACATGTGCGTGTTCTACCCCCCGTCTTCTCTCCGGCCTCTTGCTGACCGTTCACAGGAAGTGCAAGACATTCACTGCCTACGCCTCCGTCACAACCATTGGCGATGACTCCTACTACGACGTCGAAGAGACAGAGACCGTCTGGGGCGCCAAGATGGTGCGCCGCATGGAGTTCGACGGAGAGCAATGACACCAAGACACGCTTGTGCCAGCAGTGCAGAGACTGTTGCCTTGTCCTGCTACAACATTGCTTCTCTACCACTCCTGCCAAGTTGACGGTAGTATTGACGACTTGAGTAGGCTGCTGAGCTTATGACGTGTTTCGTTCTTTTTCTTATGATTCTCTGTTGTATGACTACGATGACTTATGTTTATATGCTCTGAGCTATCAGCTGTTTCTTTTGCTATGTTTGCTTTTTATACTATTGGATGTTCTCACTTGTTCAATCAGAAGTTTATTAATCATACTCTTCACTATGTTTGAACACATCTTTTCTTTCCCGTCCTTTGAACCAGGCTGCCACACATTCCCGTATTAGTCGTATAAGTGCATACCGTGAAGCAGTGCTTATAACCGAGTGGAAAATCGTCTGTGCGTTCATTTCCACTACTCCATTTCAAGACTAGCGCTGTTTTTGGCGCACAGCTGCCCCCTCGTCAGCCTTGACGCGCTCAAACGACGACAGCGTGACCGATATCAACTCACCTTGCAGCTCACCGACCTGGACGCGATTTCCCTGTCGAATCTTCTATCCCACCACTTTACGATTAACATATTCACGATTATCTAGCAAGGAACACCCTGTTGGACTTATTAGCGTGCTGTCTGCGCTTCTATCGCGACCGAGTAACGACTCTTCCTCCCTCTTCCACGACCTTCTGCGATGGACAGCCACGGCGCATAGCTGGAGATGAAAAGAAGACCAACAAGCGGATACAACTAAAGTCGATAAAGATACGAGAGAACATAGAAATACGTCTAATAGGAGATCAGGCGCGAAGAGAGGGCCATGACGGGCGTTGTCAGTGCGAGGACTTCGGAGAACGCGATTTCTTCTTCCACCAGACAGCTACCGTCGCGATCCAGCCGCCGATCGGGGCAAGCAGGAGCCGCAGCCGACGCAGCGGAGATGGCCACGGGCGCGGCTTCTCTGGCGGCGGGGGCGGGGCCTGCGGGGGCGACGCCGGCCGCGAACGGGAACGGCGAGCAGCAGCAGTCGATGGTAGCAAGCCACGGCGTCGATGCTTTCGGGACATGTGACGATCCCGACGCCCAGGCGACTGTGACCGACTTTCTCGACTTTACAGAGTACCTGCCGTCCGACATAGTGCGGTCGCTGACGCTGATCGGGCAGCTCGACGAAACATACACGGACGCGTCGACCAAGACGCACGAGCTGACAAGCCTCTGGGGCCACTTGCCAAGCCTTCAGCCGGCAACGCGGCCAACGCCGACGGCGCTGCGCGCCGACATCTCGGCACACCTCAGCCGCGGGCTCAGCGCGCGGGCCTACGCACACGCCGAGAGCCTCCGCATGGCCGAGAACGTCAAGAGACACTACCACCGCGCACAGCTGATTCTGGCCAAGCTGCAGACAATACTGGAGAACTACCCGGCGGCGGAGCAGCAACAACAGGAGCAGATGCAGCAGAAGCAGCAGCGCGAGCAGGAGCAGCAGCAGCAGCAGCAAGAGCAGCAGCAACAACAGCAGCAACATCTCAAGCTCCTGCAAAAGAAGACCCCAAACAAGAAAGCCGCGCAACAGGCGCGGGCGCAGCACCAGCGGGTGCCGCGCATCACGGTGCCCGGCGAGGTGCTGGCGCCCTACGAGCTGGACTACGACGAATACAGTGGCGACAGCGATGTCAGCTCACCGTCTTCCGACGACGGGTCGCCGCCGCCGACGCAGTACCGGCGGGCAACAGCAGGGAGGGGAGGTGGGACGAGAAAGGGCCGGGTGCCCGGCGGCCTGTCGCGCATGAAGATGATCCAGGCAGCTACGGCGGCGGGGTTATCGGTGCCCAACGGCCTGGGCGAGGGCGCCATGGGCCAAGACATGTCTGGGTTTCTGTCCGCCGGGGCTGCGGCTGCGGCGGGATCTTCTTTCCGAGTGCCCAAGACGCCCAAGGTCCGCATTCCGCGGCCACCGCGCACCCCCGGACAAAGCCGCCCGTCCAACTTTGTGTCAACAAGCACGGCGCTGGCACGGCTACGGCCGCCGCCCGAAAATGCCGTGATCGGTAGTGCCGACGCGCCATGGCTGCAGCTGACGCCCTACGAGTTGGCCAAGCTGCGCAAGCGGATGAAGAAGAACGCAACGTGGACGCCCAGTGAGACAATGATCGCGCGCGAACTCAAGCTGCTTGGTCGCAACCTTGATGCCTTCCAGATGGCCCGGCAGAAGGCGGAAGACGAGGGCCGCCCCTTTGACGCTGTCTTGCCTCCTGCAGGCAGCAGCGGGATAGCCGCCGGCATCACCGACGAGGAGGCAGCAAAGCGCTCCAACAACAACCAGTGGGCGCAGCTGGCGGCACAAGAGGCTGAGGAATCCGCTCGCAGGCTGGCGGAAACGGCCCGGGCGCTGCTGTCTTCCTACCCGCTTGCTTCTTCGGCGGCTACGACGCCGGCGGCAGCAACACCGATGACAGCTGGCGGGGCGGGAGCACAAGCGCCGTCTCGGAAGCGCAAGAGGGAGATCCGGCCTCGGTCAGAGTCATCGGATCCTGTGGCGGAGGGCGTTGGTGTTGTCGGCTCGGTGGAGGTGGCGGTCGGTGGCGACGGCGGCGGCGCGGGGCCGTCGACATCCCAGCGGCCCCTGGCGAAGCGCGTCAAGACGGAGACACCGGTGCCGATCCCCCAGCCATCGGCGAGTGGGAGCGGCTCTGGGTCGGCACCGCCGTTTTTGCACGAGTCGTCCGGCCTTACGGCCCCGGCGGCCCACCGGCAATCCACGACGCCAGTGCCGGCGCCAGTGCATAGCGGCGGAGCCCAAGCACAGGCAGTGCTGCCGTCCAATACGAGCGCGGCACCCGCCACCACGACGACGACAATCCCGCTGAAGCTCTCGTCGGGGTCTTCGACGCCAGTACCGCCACCGGCGCGCGAGCTGCGCACGCGCGATGCGGCGCGGAAGGACTATCAGTCCCAGCCGCAGCAAGCACAGCAGAAAGACCCTGCCGAGAAGAAGGATGGCGGCGGGCGTCGGGCGTCGGTGGTGGCGTCGCGCTCCTCATCGCGCGCGGCCACACCGGTGGCAGCGGTCGTGCCATCCACGGAAGGTCAGCGGCTACGGTCGTCCTCGCGGGGAGCGGCCGCGGCGGCGGTGGCGGCAGCAGCAGCAACAGCAGCAGCAACGGTTGCCACTCCGTCCCTGGCATCAGAGCGGCCGCGCCGTGCGAGCACTGTGTTCAACTCGACTGCGACGACTGAAGGTGGCGGTGGGGCTTCCGCCCCCACGGATGCGGGAGCGGCTGGCGCCAGCCGGCCGACGAGCCGACGCGGCAAGCGCCCGGCGCCGGGCATAGTGAGCCGGACCAGCTCGGGCGGCAGTGCAGCGGTCGGCCGACGGAAGGCAGCGCCGCGGAAGAAGCGCGGGTCGAACGTGTCGGCGGCACAGCAGCAGCAGCAGCAGCAGCAGCAGCAGCGGCGGCAATCGGAAGAAGACGACGTGGAGGTGGACGACGAGGGTCAAGTGATCGACCCGGACGAGCCGCGGTACTGCGTGTGCAACCGCGTGAGTTTCGGGACGATGATCCAGTGCGACAACGTGGATGTGAGTTCTCTTCTATGCTTCTGGTTGCTCCTTGCCTGTCGCTAACCATACAGAACTGCAAACAGGAGTGGTTCCATCTGGAGTGCGTCGGGCTGACGGCGGTGCCGGCGCGGACGACCAAATGGTACTGTCCCGACTGCCGGGTGCTCTTGAACATTGGCGAGAAGGGCGAGGTCAGCGCGCGCGGGGTGCGGAAGTGATGTCTTACGAGGGAGCCGGTGTTTTGGCTTTGGGATTTATCTGGTTTCTGAGCTGTGCTTCTGTGTCTTGGTTTACGAGGGCGTTTGGAGGACCGATCTCAATGCCGGCCCGCCCTGTAGCAATGTGGCTGTTTTCTTGCTGCTCCCCTGCCCGTGTCCACTGCGATTTGTGCCTGCACATCGCCCAACCAACCCTGGCGGCCCCTTGCGGCCCCTCGCCGATCCCGGTGTGCGACGTTGCGCGACGTTGTGTCACCACGAGGCGGCAGAAAGACGTCATACTGCGATCGCAGCCGAGGAACGAGCACGTTCTTGGCTGGCAGCGTCACCTGATCTCGCCGCAACCTCTTCGGTAGTCCCATGACCTGCGAGGACAAAGAAGCAAGAAACAAAGGCGCTGGAGAACTGTTGATGTTGGCTCGGAACTGACTCACACGACGCGCTGCCTAAGGCCTCAGGCATGCAGGGTGGTGAAAACAGTGGAGACCATCTCATCAGCGTTGCAGCTGACCCGGCGCAGGTCCTTATCTGTGGGGACGGGGCACTGCGGCCCCTCCTTTCTGGCTGTGGAGAACTGGGCCGACTCACCTTCGCGGGCGTCGCGACGTCAGCTGTGCCCGGAAGAGGCGTGCTCGCCCTGCGCCGCCGTCGTCATGCGCCTAGGGCGGCTGGCCCGCGGAGGCTCCTTGGGGGCGAAGTACCCTCGGCGTATCGCTATCGTTGTCCCCAAGGGGCCCGGGGCGAGGCCAGTCATCCGGCCGGTTGGGTATTAGTCATTTCGACACGAGCAGTGTCCTCGCGCCGTTCCCGTCGTGGCGGCCAAACGGCGTCCACGCAGATCAAAACAATGAACAATCCAGAGCGAGAGAACGTTTCGCTGCCTCCATTTCTTGCCTGAACGCTTCTTCGCTGTTGCATTCCCACCCCCTTCCCCCCTCGTCCTGTCGCTCCTTCCCGCGCGTATTGTTCTTACCTCTTTGCCCCTCTCCGTCGCAGCCAAGCATCCACCAACCAGAGCACAGACCCCTGCCTGGAATCCCCACTGTGCTGCGCGTCGGCAGCAGCACGCAGCTCCCTCCGTCCCCATCGTGGCCCTTGCAACCCCTCTCTGCGTTTGACGGCTTCCAGTCTTCCCCGCCTCCGCTACCGCCCTGTTCTGCCCTCGTGTCTCTTGTCTCGCTGTCTCCCGTCCTCTCCCTCCGCTCTCTCCTCTCTCTCCATCACCGCCCACGCCTCACTGTCCCTGCCACTCCGTCCCGCCTTGTCTTCGTCGGTCCGCTGCCGACGCGTCTCTGATATCCCATCTCCCGCCTCTTCCTTTCTCCCGCTCTTCCTGGCTTCTGTTGTCGTTTGCCGGCAGAGCATCCGCCTCCCGCTGAGCCTCTGTCTGCCCTCAACAGAGCACACGCGGCCGGACCTGTGCGGCATCCCGTCGATCCCGACTGGCCGGTGACGAGTGACCCGGTCCGGACGATCGACACCCCCCAGCAAACTCGTCGGAACGGCGGGTCTCGAGCGGCAGGAGTCTGCTCCCCGCTCTGCCTCTCCTCTCTCCGAACCCATCTACATCTTCCGCCGGCCGCTCGGCGGAGGACCTTGCCGCTTAATGCCTAGTGAGTATCCCCCTCCAGCCTAAGCTTGCTTGTTGATGCAACGGGGATCCCCGTGCTGACCACATTCGCCTCCTTTCCAGTTAAGAAGGCAAAGAAAGATGCAAAAGATGGTGGCGGCGTGGTCGCGGCGGTGACCAAGCATGCCGCAGGAAAGTTTACGTACGTCTCTGATCCTGTCTCTTTGTTTGCTTTGCTCTCCTTCTCTTTGTCCTTCCCCGCTCACAAGCTCGCCAGCAACCCAAACGCCCCGGGCTCGACCTCGGACACGTCCAGCTCGTCTGCCTCCCCCGGCCTCCAACCCGTCCCCGCCCCCGTGACGAACGGCACTGTCTCCGTTTCCCCCATGCTGGCCCCCATGCCAACGCCCGCCGCTCCGTCCTACACCCCCTCCCCGCGCGCCATCCCCGGCATGGGCGATTGGCCGTCGTCGCGCGGCGGTGGCGGTCTCCCGCCCGGCCTTGCCGGCTCGCCCGGCAACCTGATCAGTTTGATGGGGGACTCGCCTCCGATTTCCTGGCCCTCGCCCCGTCCCTATGGCACGAGCCATACGAGCCACACAAGTCACACGAGCCATGCAAGCCACCTCAGTCATGCCAGCCATGCGAGTCAAGGCAGTCGGGGGAGCCACCCGACCAGCGTGTCCGCATCACCGCCAACGGCCAGCGATCTGGCTGCTATCACGGGCCGGCGCCCGTTGAGCTACCACATGGACTCTACCTCGCACTACCCGGGAGCACCCCTGCACGGGTTTCCCAGCCACCGGCGCGACTCGCTTCACTCCCACTATGCCCAGTCTCGCGGACCGGCCTCCATTGCAGCAGCATCCTCCAACCCTCCGCCCCCGCACCAGCCGCAGGCCCATTTCTACGGTGCGCCCGACATTGATCTCGACCTGCAACCCCGCCAGGCTGGCATGAAACCAGGTCAACGCGGCTACCACTTTTCTTTTGATACCCTGCCCTCGTCGCACCACGATGCGGGCGCGTCAGACACAGTTGTCGTGACCGGTTACGAGGGCGGACTCGATGTGCTCTCGGTCTCTAAGCGCGGCCTGGAGCATCTCGCCAGTCTATCTGGCCTCCGTGGTGGCGTCTACCAGGCAAAGATCCTTCCTTGGACTGCCACGGATCCCGCGTTGGCCGATGCCTTCCCTCTCATTGCCGTTGTGGTCCACGGACCGGTCCTCCCCCCCGCGTACTCTGCCTACCCGGAGGACGAGAAGAGCAGCGCTGCTGCTGCTGCTGCCGGGGGCGCCTTGGATGGATCACCGGGCACACCGGATGTGCGCGGCGATGTCGGGAGCGAATTTGGCGCGTCCAGGAACCCGCCGCCTTTCCCGTCCTCGCCGCCCGTCATCGAGTATTACCAGACGTCTGTCGACGTGTACTCGCTGAAACACAACAAGCTTGTTTGTACGCTTCTTGAGGCGCCGCGGATTCCACTCACCGTGCCCATCACGAGCCCCATCTTCAAGCCCCCTCCAGTGTCGGGCGCCTTCCAGATCAAGGCGGACGCGGGAAATGTGGTCGTTGCCTCTGCCATCACGGGCGAGTGCTGGGTCTATCGCCAGATGGCCGTCTCCAGCGGCGAGACTGCGCTGCCGTTCTTCTTTGTGGCCAAGCTATGGACCACAGTGCAGCAAATTCCAAAGGGAGCCAGCGCGGATACCGCCGGCGACTCGGCCCCCGAGGGCGAGCGGGCTCGTGCCGCGTCCTCTGCGGCCGGCCCGCTGCCACCCCGTCCTGGCGTCAAGCAGCCTGTGCTGGCGCTAAGTGGCGAGTGGCTGGCCTACTGTCCGGCGACCCCGTCGTCACAGATTGCGCTGCGCGCTACGGTGCCCGTGGCTACGCATGGTCGCGCGCCGGGGCACGCGTCCCTGACGCCTCCCCAGCTGCCGCCCACCACGGCCGACATCGACCTTCCCCATGCGGAGAGTGTCATGAACAAGATCATGCGGGACGCTACGCAGGAGCTCATTTCTGGCGCCAAATGGGTTGGCCACCAGAGCTGGCAAGCTTTCAACAACTACTGGAAAGGGTCGGCGGGCTCGTCCACGCCCCAGCCGCCGCGATCGCCTCCCACCGCGGTGTACGGAGGATGGTCGGACGCCGCCCAGTTCCCGCCCACGCACGGGAGCACAGCCCCTGCCACCGCCTCGAAAGAGCCTGGCCTTGTCTCTGTTGTGGACATTGCGGCGCTCGGCAAGTTTGCCGCCGTGCATCCCCTTGCCACGTTTGCGCCGCCTCTCGGCTGCAGCTTTCTCTCCTTCTCGCCCACGGGCCTTTGGCTGTTCACGGCCAGCACAAAGGGCGACGTGCAGACGGTGTGGGACCTTATGCGGATCCAGCACACCAAGGCCTCGCCGTTGCAGGCTTCTGGCCTACCGGGCGCGCCGACAGGTGCGCGCGTGCGGCAGATTGCTCAGTTCTCACGCATGACAGTGGCGCGCATCGTTGACGTGGCCTGGACCAAGCCGCACGGGGAGCGTCTGGCCATGGTCACGGAGCGCGGCACGGTCCATCTCTTGGACATCCCGTCGAGTGCGTTCACGTGGCCACCGCCTCGTCGGCGCGGGACCCGACCGCAGGATGCGGCAGCGACGACTGGCGGCAGTGCCGGCCTCCCTGAGTCCAGCACCACGGGAACGGCATCCACCGCGGTCTCGTACGCGTCGAGCGCACTGACCACGGCGTTTGATGCCGCGCGCCCGTTGTTGGCGCGGCCGCGGCGAAGCAGTGCAAACGTGCCGCAGTCGACCGGCGCCTCGATTGTCGACCACGCGAGCCATGGAGGCAAGATGCTGGCTGCCGGCATCAGCCATTCGCTGGGGCGGACGGGCCATGCCATCAACCAGCTGCGCTACACCGGCGAAAACCGTGTATCGCTGCCCGTGGGCTCCTTCGCACCCGGCCCAGCCTGTGCGGTGTGGGTGGCGGGAAAGCGCTACCATTCGCTCTTTGTGCTGGGCGACGGGCTGGTGCGCAGCTTTGCGAGCCGCACGCGGAAGAAGTCGTCGGGCCAACGCGTCCTGCACCTCAGCCCTAACAAGGATTTCCGGGTGCCCAGTGTGCCGGATGACGTGGTGGCCACGGCTGTCAAGCGGTACCTGGATGCGGACGACTTTCTGGACGGTGTCGAGCACAACGATGCCGGGTCCAACACAATGGTTCTCCTGGACAGCGCAGTACGGCGGCGGGCACGGCTTCTGTCCACGGACAACGCGGCGGTCGAGTCCTCGATCCCGCATGCCGAGATCGAGTCCAGTGCTCCGTACCAGCCTTTCCACACCGATCGGCGTGTTGCGCTGTACGAATACAGTCCTGGGCCACGGAGAAGCACGGCAGCACCGCAAGCGCCGCGACCTGCTCCGAAGGCAGCCACGGCATCTGCTCCGGTGCCAGCGCCGAAACCGGTTCGTGCGCCAGCTCCTGCACCCGCGTCCACGCCTGTGTTTGCACCAATTCCGACTCCGGCCAAAACTACGAAAAAGACTCGGTTGTCGACGAAGACGGCCATTCCATCACCTGTGCCTACTCCTGTTCCGGTGGCCGTTGTCGAGGGGCCCGATGCTGCCAGCGCGGACTGGAATGTGGATGGTTGGCCTGAAGGGTGGGCCACTACGACCACCACGACCAGTACTGCACCGAAGCCCAAGAAAAAGAAGAAATCGTCGGTGGTAGCCCAAAAACTGAAAGAAATGGAGCTGTGGAGAGAAGAGGCAGCGAATGCAGCAGGCCTCGAGTCCGTGGCTGAGCCGGAGCCGGAGCCGGTGCCAGTGGCATACGCAGAGCAGGAACCAGAGCCGGTACCCGAGGTGTATGGAGCGTCGGAGCCGGAGCCCGTCTTCGCGCAGGAGGCGTTTGAAGAACCACAGCCGGAGGTAGAACAACAGGAGCTGGCGGCAGAACCGGAGACGACCGGGTGGAATGCGCAAGACGGCGGGGGCCAGTCTGTCGAGAAGTCGACGGGTCTCTGGGCCTTTGGCCAGCCGATTGCGGCGACGCTGGTCAACACCGGCTACCCTCCGATGTCCGAGGAAGAGTCCTTCAACATGGGCTTTGAGGAGACCAGGGCGCTGCCGCCATCGGCCATGGAGCGTGTCCTGCAGCACGACAACGAGAGCGAGCAAATTGTGGTAACCACGCGGCGGCGCCGCGGTGGCGGGCGGGCGAGCGAGGACGACGACGACGGCTTCTTCGAAGACGACTGCGAAGTTCTTGATTTTGCCGACCAACGGGTCTGACTGTGACGTGACGGTTTTTTTTACTCTTTTTTCTTTCCTTTTTTTTTTTCGTCCTTCGCTTATTGCTTCCTGCTTTCTCCGGTTCTTTACTCCTCTCTCTACTCTTTCCCTCTTCTTTTTTTGTGGTATGGGGCTTGAATGTGTTCATGGTGTTGGCTAGCAGAACATGGTTCCCATGCATCGGGGCAAAGGGAGTAAGTAAGTTGTTGGTTCATTTTTGTTTAATTTTGTATGTACTCTGCCGAGGACAGAGCCTGGCCGAGGAGCTTTCCTTTTCCCGGTGCATTACATAGATGAACACAGAAAGCGCAGGAAGCGTTTGACGAAAATGCTCTCCCCAGTGACACGAGAAAAACAAGCCGTGATTCCACACTCTATACTGCGGTCTAGACGGCCCCTGTTGTGTGTTTCCCAGGCCCAGCGCTAAGCCTACGCCTTCTTCTTGGCGGCGGCGGCCTTGGCTTTGGCGGCCTTCTTGCGGTTGCTGCGGATCATGACGACGCTGAGGAACGAGCCGACGGCGGCGGAGCCCAGCAGGATGAGGATGACGGGGATGCGGATGGCCCAGACGCGGGGAGGGAAGAAGTTTTGCAGCGGGTGGTCGGCGTCGACAAAGGGCTGTTGTGGGAGGAGAAGGAGAGGTCAGAGGAGAGGACAGACAGAGCACAGAGCACAGGAGAGGAAGACGTGCCATCAACAGGGTCCAGATGGTGTAGTAGAGGAAGACGACGGACGCAGCCACGAGCATGGCGAGACCGACGAGCCGCTCAAACTGTGCAGAGAAGTATCAGCGGGGGCCCAGATAGGACAGAGGGCGTCTGCACGCAGGGCTGGCTGGCTGGCAGGGAAGCGGACGCGAGCCAGGATGCGATCGAGGAGGTGAGGTGTACGGACCATGATTGAACGAGGAGGAGGCAGAGGGAGAAATTGGAGAGTTGGGTCGAGTCAACAGGAGCAAGCAGCCGAGAGACAAAGTGGTCGTGGGCGGCGGGACGGGCGGAACGGGCGTGGGGTGGTGGTTGTCGTTGCGGCGGAGGAGAGGAAAAGCGCAGAATGGCGTCGTTCGCTTGGGGCCATCGTGGCCCTACCGGGGCGCCCCTGCCCAGCTCTTTCCCCCCAGGCGCGATGCGCGTTGCTAGCGGACCCACTAATAACGCCACACCAGGGAGAGAGACAGAGCGAGGTCAAGCCACAGACGAGCTGCTGTTGGCTGTTGTTCTCTTTTGGTCTCTTGCCTCCTTTAGACTTTGTCTCTTGGAACAAGAAAAAAAGAAAAATTCAACCACCCGCGTCCACCACGCAAACGCCTTCCCTCCCCCTTCTCCACGCGCGTGCAAAGAGGCACGGCCATCGAGCGGGGATCGTTTGGGTTTTCTTTTCTTTTTTTTGGTTCGCCGGTTTGCGTTCCGCGTCGCGCTTTCTCGCGATGGCCGACACGTTTCGCCCCGACGGGCGCGGCGATGCTCGCGACGACCGTGACGACCGTGGCAACGATCACGATGGCCCCTCCTCCCGCTCTCCCTCTCCCGCCCCCCGCCGCAGACGAACACCGCCGCCCGCGAGGCCGCGCGACCGCGACCGCGACCGCGACCGCGACCGCCGTTCGGACCCCCGTCCCGACCGGCACCGCGCGCGGGACCCGACGCCGCCGCCGCCGACAGAGGAGCAGAAGCAGGCGGCGGCCAAGGCGGAGTACAACCGGCTGCTGAGCGCGCGGTCGGGCGGGGTGTACGTGCCGCCGGCGCGGCTGCGGGCGCTGCAGGCGCAGGTGCGCGACAAGACGTCCAAGGAGTACCAGCGCATGGCGTGGGAGGCGCTGAAGAAGTCGATCAACGGGCTGGTCAACAAGGCGACGGCGGGCAACATGCGGCAGATCATCAATGAGCTGTTTGCGGAGAACCTGGTGCGCGGGCGCGGGCTGCTGGCGCAGAGCCTGATCAAGGCGCAGTACGCGTCGCTGCCGTTCACGCCCGTGTACGCGTGCATCGCGGCCTGCGTCAACAGCAAGCTGCCGGCCGTGGGCGAGCTGCTGCTGCGGCGGCTGCTGCTGCGCTTCCGCAAGGGCTTCCGCCGCAACGACAAGGCGGTGTGCCGCAGCGCCACGACGTTCCTGGCGCACCTGGTCAACACGCAGGTGGCCGACGAGATGATCGCGGCGCAGATGCTGATGCTGCTGCTGCACCACCCGACGGACGACAGCGTCGAGATTGCCGTGGGCCTGACGCGCGAGGTCGGCAACTACATGGAGACGATGAACCCGACGATCATGGTCGTGGTCTTTGACCGCTTCCACCACATCCTCAACGAGGCCGACATTGACAAGCGCACGCAGTACGCCATCGAGGTGCTGTTCCAGAACCGCAAGGACCACTTTGCCGACCAGCCGGCCGTGCGCGACGACCTGGACCTGATCGAGGAGGAGGACCAGATCAAGCACATGCTGGACCTCAACGGCGCCTTTGACGACGAGCCCACGCTCAACATTTTCCGCTACGACGAGCACTGGGAGGACAACGAGAAGGAGTACGCCAAGCTGCGGCGCGAGATTCTGAACGAGAGCGACGACGAGGACGGATCCGGGTCCGACTCGGGCTCCTATTCCGGCTCGGACTCGGGCTCCGACTCGGGGTCCGACTCGGAGGAGGACGAGGCCGCGGCCAAGCAGACGGCCGTGGACATCAAGGACCGGTCGAACGCGGACCTGGTGGCGCTGCGCCGCACCATCTACCTGACGATCCAGAGCTCGATGAACGCGGACGAGGCGGTGCACAAGCTGCTGGCGGTGCCGCTGCCCGAGGGCCGCGAGGCGGAGCTGCCGTCGATGGTGGTGGAGTGCTGCTCGCAGGAGAAGACGTACACCAAGTTTTTCGGGCTGCTGGCCGAGCGGCTGGCCAAGCTCAACCGGCGCTGGACGACGCTGTTCGAGGAGGCGTTTACGCACTGCTACGAGACCATCCACCGCTACGAGACGAACCGCCTGCGCAACGTGGCCTGTCTGTTCGGCCACCTGCTGGCCAGCGACGCCCTCGGCTGGTACGTGCTCGGCTGCATCCACCTGACCGAGGACGAGACCACGAGCGCCAGCCGCATCTTCATCAAGATCCTGTTCCAGGAGATGGCCGAGGCCGTCGGCATGCCGCGCCTGCAGGCGCGCCTGCAGCCGCCGCCCGGCGATGCCGCCGCCACGGCCGCCGCCGCCGACCCGGCGGCGCTGCAGGCCCACCTGGTCGGCCTGTTCCCGCGCGACGACGCCCGCCACCTGCGCTTCGCCATCAACTACTTCACCAGCATCGGCATGGGCGCCCTGACCGAGGGCATGCGCGAGCGCCTGCAGAACCTGCCCAAGCCCGCGCCGCCCGCCCTGGCCGCCGCCGCCGCCCGCGCCCGCTGCGCCGCCGGGTGCGCCAGGCACAGCGCCCGCGCAATCTGCACCACCACCCCCTGCACGTCCAGCCCCTCCGTCAGCACCAGCCGGTCCAGCAGGTCCATCGTCTCCGAGAAGATCGCCTCGCGGTAGATCGCCTGCCCCGACACGCTCGGGTGCAGGATCTTCTTGAGCGCCTGCAGAATCTCCAGCGTCTGCCCCGGCGCCGCCAGCGAGTCGCCGTAGCCCTGCCGCGCCGCCAGCGCCTCAAACGCAATCCCAAACAGCACAAAGAAGAACGCCACCGGCTCGTCGCGGTAGTTGATGTCCGCGCCTTTGCTGCCGCCCTGCTGCGGCTGCCGCGGCCGCGGCTGTCTGGGCGTCTTGGCCACCGTAGTCCCCTCCTCCTCCTCGTCGTCGTCTTCTTCCTCCCCCCCCTCCTCCGCCAGCTTCCCGTCCAGCGCGTCAAACACAAACTCGCTGTCCTGCTCAATCAGGCTCGCAATCGCGTCCACCAGCTTCAGCCACGCCTCCTGGTAGAACGCCAGCAGCGTCTCGCGGTTCAGCGCCGCGTAGATCGTGTCCAGGCTGCCCGACAGCGACGGCGGGCCCAGCGTCATCGAAATGTCCGGCTCGAACCGCAGCCGCGCAAACTCCCGCAGCGACTCCAGCCACAGCGGCGTCAGCCGCCCAATGTGCGGCCGCAGCACCGCCACCAGGTACGGCTGCTCCGCGCTCGCCACCTGCAGCTCCGCCCACGCCGAGAACACCGCCATCCGCACCATCACCTGCGCGTTGGCGCTCAGCCCGCGCAGCTCGCCGATGCCCGTGCCCGTCCCGCTCCCGCCCTCGCCCTCCACGCGGCTGGCCGTAAAGTTCTCCAGCGCGTCCACCAGCGTCTTCAGCATCCGCCCCATCCGCCCCGCGTCCGTCACGATCCCCGTCGCCGCAAACGCCGCGCACACGTGCACCGCCTCCGACGCCAGCTCCGGCGACGAGTCCGCCGCAAACGCCGGCGTCAGCGCCGAGCTGATCTGCGCCTGGTACTGCTCCAGCAGCATCGCCTCCTCAAAGTCCGGGTCCGGCGTCTTGCCAAACATCCGCAGCACCGCCCCGATCAGCTGCAGCCCGCGCACCCGCTGCTCCAGCACGCTCGACGTCGACGCCGAAAACGCCATCCGCACCACGTCCGCGATCCGCGCCTGCAGCGCCGCCTGCGCCGGCGCCACCTCGCCGCCCACGCTCGCCGTCGCCGCCGCCTCCTGCCCCACCAGCAAGAACATCTCGCTCAGCAAGCCCAGCACAAACGCCGTCACCTGCCACCGCAGCGGCTCCACGTCCGACGACGACGCCGCCGCCGCGCCGGCCCCCGCGCCGGCTCCAGACGACGCGATGGCACCACCGTCGACGGCCGACCCAGCCACCGCGCCGCTGCCGCTGCCGCTGCCGTCCGCTGCTGCCGCGCCGTCGCCCTCCCGCGTCTTCTTCTTGTTCTCGGCGGCGCCGTCGCCGCCTTCGATCCCACCGCCGCCGCCGCCGCCGCCGCCACCACCGCCGCCGCCGCCGCCATCGTCGTGGTTGTCCTTGTCGTCGTCGCGGTCGCCCGAGCCCAGGCCGGCCACTTCCTCGTCCTGCAGATCCAGAACCGCGCCGCCGCGCCCGCCGCCGCGCCCGCCGCCCGGCCCGTGGAACGCCGCCGCCAGCCGCGTGGTCTCCGGCACCTTGGGCCGCGTCATCTTGAGCACGCGCTGGAAGCGCGCCAGCCAGGCGGCCGGGTGCACCAGGCAGCTCTGGCGCAGCCAGCTGCGCAGGATGTTGCGCACGCCGTCGTGCGCCGGGTGGCGGTCGAGCACCAGCCACAGCTGGTCCTCGAGCCCCGGGTCGGCGGCCGCCAGCACGTCGTCGGCGTTGCGCTTCATCAGGTTGTACAGGCCGTCGACGGCGGCGTCGCGCAGCGCCTGGTGGTCGGAGCGCAGGTAGCGCTGCAGCAGCTTGACGTAGTCGCGGAAGTCAACGTGGCCGGGCGCGTACAGCGACAGGTGCTCGAGGCAGCTCAGGCTCGCGCGCTGCACCTGCAGGTCCTCCTCGCCCTGGAACTGCCGCACCAGCGAGAAGATCAGCTCGCGCGACCGCGTCGTCTCCTGCAGGTCCGGCCCCAGCACGTTGACCAGCGCGTCCACGCAGCGCGCCAGCGCCGCCGTCGTGCTCAGGTCCAGCTCCAGGTTCATCGACACCGCCGACGCCACCTCGGCGTGGTGGTGGTCCGACCCGTACAGCTGCGCCAGCATGCCCAGCGTGCTCGCCACGTAGCTCGCAAAGTTGAGCCCCGCCGCGTCCGACGCCCGCGCAAACGCCTCCAGCGCCCAGAAGTGCACCGTCGGGTGCGGGTCGTTGCACAGCGACATCAGGATCGTCAGGATCGTCTTCAGGTGGTACCCCGCCGCCATCCCGCCCACCCGCGTCTGGATGCAGCCCAGCGCCATCGCACAGCCCGCCCGCGCGCTCGGCTCGCGGTTGACCACGATCGTGTCGATCAGGAACTTGATCTCGTGGCTCGTCACCGCGTGCCCGCATGCGCTGCACAGCCGCCCCATCGCCGCGTAGCCGATGCTGCGCACGTACTGGTCCGCGTCGATCACAAAGTCGTGCAGCAGGTCCTGCAGCAGCCGCTCCACCGCCTGGTTCGTCACGTCGCCCGCCGCCACCGGCGTCTCCCGCACCGCCACCTTGAGCGTGCACAGCACCGCCACCGCCACGTTGACCCGGATCGCCGCCTTGCGCCCCGGGTCGCGCTGCAGCGACCCCGCCGACATGAACGTCGCAATCTGCTCCAGAATGCTCTCCTGCACCTTGGCCGGCGTCTGCGGGAACACATACGCAAACAGCTGCACCGCCAGGTTGACCACCTCCGTCGCCGGCGGGTCCGGCAGCACGGAGAACAGGCCGCCCGGCGACGACGCCGGCACCACCGCCATCATCGACGACGCCGCCCCACTGCTGGCACCGCTTCCGCTGCCGCCGCCGACGCCGCCGCCGCCGCCGCCCGTGCTGCCGGCGCTGGTCATGCCACCACCCGCGCCGCCGCCGCTACCGCCGCTGCCGTCGTCTGCGCCGCCCCCCCCGCTGCCGCCCATGACCGCATTGCTGCCGCCGAGGTAGAGCAGCGACGCGTCGTGCTCAAAGGCGCCGCACACGGGCGACAGGAGCAGGCTCTCGATGACGCCCTCGGGCCCGGCCGTCTCGTCCAGCGAGGCCAGCAGCACCTGCTGCTGCTGCTCCTCCTCGGCCGCGTTCTTCTCGTGCTGGCCCGGCAGCGGGCGCACGCGGAAGCCGGACACGAGGCCGGTGACGCCGAAGCCGGCGTTGTCGGCCACGTCCCAGATGGTCTCAAAGGCGCCGGCGGCCGTGGCAATGGACGCGCTGAGCGAGCCGGCGCCGTAGCCGTAGTTGTCCGGGTCGGCGAACAGCGACACGACCAGCGTCAGCAGGTTCGACTGCAGCAGGGCCTCGCTGCCGCCGGGCGGCGCCAGGTTGATCAGGCGCAGATAGCACTGCAGCACCCGGCGCTGGACCAGGACGGCCAGGTCGTGCAGCTGCAGCGCCGGCGTCAGGCGCTGGCCGATCTCGTCCGACCCCGGCTTCTTGGCCGACGGCGGCAGCGCGCGCAGAAAGGCCGTCGTGTGCTGCAGCATGGCCGCGATCCGCTTGGACACGTCCACCGTCAGCAGGCGGCTGTTAGACTGCAGGAACGCCAGGATCGAGCCGAGCGCGCAGTCGCGCACGTGGACCAGAAACGACGTCTCCAGCACCGTGCGCGACGCCACGTTGTCCTTGGCCAGCGGCTTGGGCAGCGCGTTCTTCCACAGCAGCAGCATCTGCGACAGGTGGATCTTGACAAAGTTGGGCCCCAGCGCCATCAGGCCGCCGATCAGCGTCCACGCCACCTGGATGTGCACGCTGGCCACGCGCAGCTCCAGCTTGCCGCTCGCCTTGAGCAGGCCCGTCGCCATGGTCAGGATGCGGCTGTTGATGTCGACGGACCCGTACAGCGGCCGCTGCGGGCTGGCGCTGAGCGTCGCGGCCAGCGCGTGCGCAAAGCCCAGGCAGCGGCGGTGCTGGTGCGTGCCGGTCGTGCCGGCGGCGGCCGCGTGCCCGCTCGTCAGCTGGCCCAGCTCGCGGCTCAGGCTGTTCATGCAGATGGTCAGGCACGGGAGCAGCTGCTGCGGGCAGGCCAGCACAAAGGCCTTGAGGCAGGCGGCCGCGTGCACCTGCACGCTGTACGAGGGGTGCGGCAGCAGCTGCAGCAGGCTGTCGCGGCAGGCGTCGGAGAAGGCGTTGGCGGCCGAGCCCAGGGCCGAGATCAACGCGGCCAGAGCGCCGAGCGCGGCCACGAGCGTGTGCTTGGTGGGCGCAGAGGCGTCCTTGCCGGTCGGCGGGTCGTTCTTGAGCACGTCGTTGACAAGGGCCTTGGCGGCGGCGATCTGGCCAGCCTCGCTGAGGATGCGGCGGCCGACGACGTCCTGCACAATGGTGTCGACGATGCGGCGGGACACGAGCAGGCGGTAGCGGTTGTTGGCAATGGTGGGGTGGCCGAGCAGATCAACGGTCAGGTTCTCGAGGATGCGCAGGTAGTGCAGCTCGACCGCCTTCTCGCCCAGGCGCTGCAGCACGCGGGCGTAGCAGATGCCGATGGCGGCCCGGGCGCGGTTCGTGGTCGACACGCGCACGTAGTGCGTCGACAGGGTCTTGAGCAGGTCGACGAGCGGCAGCGACAGCACGTTGTGGCCGTGCTTGGACGGGGCCGGGCTGCTGGCCCGCGACGGCGTGAGGTCGTCGTCGTCCTGCAGGTCGGGGACGGCGGGATGCGTCGACGTGCGGCGGAGGCCGAGCGACCGCGGTGCCTTGCGGGTGGACATGGCGCGCGCAAGGCCGCCGCCGCCGCCGCCACCACCGCCACCTCCGCTTCCACTGCCCGCCGACTCGGCGTAGCCCTTGACCATGGCCTCGACGAGGCAGTCGGCGGCGGCGCGGCGCACGTGGGGCGAGGCGGCGTCAAAGGTCTTGTAGAGGGTCTTGCAGAGGCTGTCAAAGTCGCTGCCGGTGTCGAAGTAGGTCGTGGCCCGCACGAGAGCGGTCAGGCAGCGGCAGGCGGCCACGGCCACGAGCGCCCCCTTGTCGCCCGAGGCGTGGTTGCGTGCCTGCTTCCAGATGTCGCGCGCGAGGCTGTCGTCCGTGCTGGTGCCAATGCAGGTTACCAGCTTGGCCAAGGCGGTAAACACGGCGGCACGGAGACCCGCGTGCTGCTGTGCGTTCTTGAGCAGGCGAAGCAGCGTCGAGCACGTTAGCTGGTGCAGGCCGATGGCGCTGTCGCCGGCGGCGCCAAACACCGCGCCCATACACACGACGGCGGCGTGCTTGATGCGTGTGTCGGCTATGGCAGCCGCGGCGGCCAGCGAGGCGGCGTTGCTTTTGCTGCTGCCGCTGCCGCTGCCGCCGCCGCTGCCGCCGTCTGCGGCACTGGCCCCGGCAGCGGCGGCGGCATCGACGACCTTGATCTTGCCGCCGCCGGCAGCCAGCACGGCCTGCAGATCGCGGACCGTCTCGTACAGAAGCTTGCGGTCGCCCTGGCCGAAGACGTGGGCGAGGCAGCGGCCCAGGGCGTTGCGCACGACGCGCGAGGGCGGCGGTGTCGTCAGCTGCAGGATCTTGAAGATCTCCTTCTTGAGGTAGACCTGCTCGGCGGAACAGTCGTCCGGCGTGAGCCCGTGCACGTGTCGGCTCAGTGTGGCCACAAACTGCAGCACGGTCAGCTCCTGCTGCTCGGGGCTGAGGCTGGCCAGGTGCGTCGTGTCAAGCTCCGGGTGCGGGCTCGTTGTCGCCGTCAGCGCCGCGGTCGTGGCTGTTGCTGCTGCCGCCGAGGCGGCCGCCGCGGCGACGGCTTCAATCTCGTCCCGCTCACCCCCGGCGGCTGGTGATGCAGAAGAGGCCATGGGGGTCGGTCAGAGAAGAAAAAGGAAAAGGGGGGGGGAAGGTTGCGGTGAGGGAGATGTCGGGTAGCGGGCAGGGCGCTCCGGGTTGCCCTCTCGATACGGGAAAAGGTAGAATGGTCGCAGGTTCGATCGCTGGGTCGTCTGTTAGGAAAAGGGAGTTCGCCCAGTTTCAGTTGCGCGCGTGGTGCCCTCCTGTGGTTGACGATGCTCGAGGACGTCTAGCTGTCCAAAACCGCCAGCGCCAATCACGTGTTTACCAATTCGCCCAAAATATACCTGAGGCATCCTACAGCTGCCAGCTGTTTTAGTGCTCTTCGGGCCGCCGGACGGCTGCTCGGCCGCTATAACGGATGCTGTGTGGGATAAAAGTTTTGCGCCACAGGCGGCCGTTACAGCGGCCCAGCGAGCAACCCCCCCAACTTTCGAAGCTTTTGCCAACATGTGTCGGTCCGCGGCTGCTGTGGTCTACTACCAGTCTCTTCGCCTTTCGGGCGCCTGGCGAAGCTCTGCCTGCGTCCCGTGCTGCTGCCGCCGGGCTGGTGTCGGCGCCGGCGCCGGCGCTGGCGCCCGGGCGCTCTCGACGACGCCGGCCGTTGCCAGCGGCCACAACCGCTGGTCCAAGATCCGCCACGAGAAGGGCGCGGCCGACGCCAAGAAGACGGCGCTCCGCAGCAACTTTACGCGGTCGCTGACGATGTATTCGCAGAGTGCGTTGGGCCCACCCCCGCCCACCCCCGGGCTTTTCTGTCTGACACCCCAGTGTACGGCGCGGACCCCGGCATGAACCCGCAGCTGGCGGCCGTGGTGGCCAACGCCAAGAAGGCGGGCGTGCCCAAGGCCGTGATCGAGGCGGCCATTGCGCGCGGCCAGGGCCGGTCGGCCGACGGCGCGCGGCTCGAGACGGTCACGTACGAGATCATGGTGCCGCCGGGCGTGGCGCTCGTCGTCGACCTCGAGACGGAGAGCAAGGCGCGCGCGCTGCAGGACCTGAACGCGCTGGTGCGGCGCCGCGGCGCCGCCGTCAAGGCCGCCAAGTTTTTCTTTGCGCGGCGCGGGCGCGTGGTCTTTGGGAGCGAAGAGGCGGAGGCCGACGCAGACGCGGCTGCCTCCTCTGCCTCTGCAGACCCCCCCTCTCCGCCGCCGGCCACCGCCGACGACATCCTCGACGACGCCATCGAGGCCGGCGCCGAGGACGTCGAGACCGAGGACGACGGCAGCATCGTCGTCTGGACGCCCGCCAACCACACCGCCGCCGTCGTCGCCGCCGTCGCCGCCAAGCACGGCCTCGCCGTCCTCAGTGCCGACACCATCTGGGCCGCCAACGAGGACACGCGCACCGCCGTCGGCGGCCGCGCCGACGAGCCGCAGTCCGACCTGCGCCGCCTGCTCGACCTGCTCACCGCCCTGCGCGCCTACCCGGACGTGCGCGCCATCTACGCCAACGCCGCCCAGGGCGACGACGCGCCCGATGCCGACTGGCAGCAGGTGGCACAGGAGCTGGACTGGTGAGGGGGGTACCGAATAGAAGGAGTTGTGCTGGGATGTTTCTGGCGTACCATACCCGCGAACGCCTGTTGACGACGATGCCATGCCCATATATAGATACACATAGATCCTCAACCTGAAAAGAAACCCTGTAAAAAAAGAAAAAATCATGATCCCATACCGACGCCAGCGCCCGTCCCTTTTTTGTCCCTTTTTTTTGACACTGTTTTCCGGTACCCATCACTGGCTGCCCTCGTCCGTCGGCGGCGCCTGCTGCTGCTGCACTGCCGCCTCGGCCGCCAGCCGCCGGTCCCGCTGGTACAGCCGGCGCGCGCGCAGCCGCTGCAGCTCGGCGTGGATCTCGTCGCGCTCCAGCGGTATGCGGTTGGCGTTCTCGGGCTTGGGCCAGAAGTCGGGCACGGTGAAACGCTCCTCCAGGTTGGTGCCGAAGTAGTACATGATGCCGATGGGGAACAGGACATACATGCCGAACTGCAGGGTCAGCAGGCGAACGAACGGAGGAAAGAAAGAAAGGGGAGACGCACTTTAAACACCTCCAAGTTGAGGCCGCCCATGTTGCTGGATGACGGGAGAGGTCGGCGATACAAAGAATTCAGAAATTTGGCACGCGTACTGTGCTTTGGCAGGAGAGGTTGTGGAGTGAGGTTGCTGCGAGAGAGGGTCGGCAGAGTTCGCAATTCAGTGACGTCCAAAAAAGCGAATCCCCGTCAGCTGATTGGCCCCGCCGTCTCCCGCGCAGATCAGGCTATCTCTTGTCCAAAACGGCTTTTTTATAAGAGATGAAATTGATCTTGTGTCTGTAGTTTTCTTTTTATAAAAAATGAAATTGATTTGTGTCTGTAATACAAGATAAATACCGTAGCCAGCCTTTTCTAAAGAAACCCAACGAGTACAAAAGAAAACCCAAAAACACCGCCCAAAACACTCCAGCAAAGACCCAAGAATTAACGCCTCCGCCGCGGCTTGTCCGGACAACTCTTCGTCACGCGCCAGGCCACTAGGCCCCGGCGACCGACCACCCGCTGCAGCGTGTTCCATACGCCGTCCTCGCCCCAGTCCAGGTCGTCCAGGTTTAGGTGCTGCCGGTACCGCCACACCTCCCGGAACCGCAGGCCCTCCAGACCCTTGTTCGGCAAGTACGGGTCGAGCCACGTCGCCGACAGCGGCGCAATAAGATACGTCCCGTTCATCTCCTTGAGGTATTCGTTGTTGCGTCGGTCGGCCGGGGTGTCGCACGTCGCCAGCTCTGTCAGCTGCGCCAGCAGCGCGTCGCCTGGCAGGCCCATGACGTCGCGCGTCTGCAACACCTCATTCTTGCCGTTCAGGAGCCAGATGGGCGGGCTGTACGTCTTCCACCAGATCGCCTGCGTTGCGTCTGGCTGGCGACTCAAAAAGATCTGCGTCGGCACAATCCCGCCCTGGTGGTAGATGCCCATCAGCACACCCAGGACCGCGTTAAACACGACCCACGCTACCACCCATGCGCGCAGGACGCGCGGGTTGCGGGGCAGCTGCACGGATGACAGGATAAGCGGGACTGTCGGAAGAAGAAAGCGTGCCTCCTGGTGCTGGAAGATGGAGAGAACAAAGAGGCCCGAGACTGCCGAATACAGTCGGACGGAGAAGTGTGGCTGCAGAAAGAGTAGCAGGGTAGCGGGGCCCAGCAGCAGTGGTAGGTTGCCCAGCAGATGCTGGTACCACGGATGCAGTCCGTGCTCGGCCAGGTTGGCGGGCGACATGTTGTACAGAACGTTGTTTAGCGGCGTGATGACCGGACGAAACAGCAGGTCGCCCCAGGAGATCGGATGGGGTGTGTAGAATGCCGTGTCGAAGGCGATGGCGACGATGGCTGTTAAAAGACCGGAAACGGCCAAAGCGACAAATGAGAGCGGTCTATCGATGAGGTTAGCCAGAAGGCAATCCGGGGTGAGAGCAAAGGGACGCACCGCTTGATAAAGTAGGGTATGAGACGTAGTCCAGGGATCAGCAAAAAAGCAGGGAACGTGATCCGGTTGAACACGCCAAACACCGCAACGATGCCGAGAACTGTTGGCGCCAGCAGCGCGGCTCTGTTTTTCTAGAAAAAAACGTTAGATTTGTTTCGGGTCGCCGAGCATGAGAAAGCGAGGAACACATACTCGTCCCGTCTTGATACGCTCAATCAATACAAGGCTCCACGCCACGACAATGGTCTCGACCGAGTTCGAGAAGGTATGCGTTTGGTAGGTCCACGTCACATAGGACGAGGCAAGCAGCAGGATGGCTGTCTGGCGATGACGACGCGACGGCACCAGCTCGTAGATGGCCCAGTCCAGGAGGACAAAGTTGGCAATGAACATGAGCAGCCGCAAAACCCAAAACACCACAGACGGCGGGATCTCGCCGTCGCCGCCGTTTCCGATCCAGAGCCAGCGCAGGAGAAACATGGGCAGGCCGTAGACCGGCCACAGCGGAAAGATGCTCCGGATGGGGTTGTCGCTGGTGAACTCCCAGGTCAGGCGCACGGGGTAGCTGAACACTTCGCCTGCGCGGAGTAAGCGTCAGTACAACGACTTCCTTATCATATCTAGTTTTCGGAAGGGGGGCGGGGTTTGGTTCTTTGCTTACCAGCTATGACCTCGGGCCCTTGGAAGTTCTCATCGGGGTGCAGGTAGCTTGCCGACATGGCAAACCACAGGCGCACAAGCACCAAAAGGAGATATCGGCGCCACATCATGATCATACTCGCCGACTGACCTCGGCGTCGGAGGGGCGAGAGACCGAAAGAGAAATAAAGAAGGAAAAAGGGTATGGAGGGCCGTCGGGAGGCCAAACGGCGCCGCTTCGGGAAGCCCGGGTGCAAACAGCAGAGAACTAGAGGTGGGGAGCGGCAGATGTGCACCGCAAGCAAATGCGCATGCTGGCACTCGACCGGAACGAGAGGGAAAAGCAAAAAGCGTGTCGTCGTCGGGATCAGAGGCAGCGTCGAGGCTGGGGCCGGGGACGGCGTCGCAAACAAACGAGGACCGCGCACTGCTGCGGCTGCCGCAGCAAAGGCATCGTCGGGCCTGCGACACAGGGAAACGAGGCGCGCTGGGCGGCGGCGGGATGGCGAGATGGCGGGACGGAGATGGATCGCAGGAGAAAGGAAAAACAGAGGAATAGGGAGGGAAAAGGAGGGAAAGGAGGTGGAAGTTCGCGGCGGAGTCTTTGCGCCGGACGCTTTGGGAAGGCACAACGCGATCGCGCCTGGTAGGCCAGGGGGACGACTGTCGGCGGCTGGACGGCGCACTAGGCGCAAAGTAAACAGTGGCCTGTAATTTAACAGTCTCACCCTAATTACAGGCAGCCATTGTATTGTCCGGTTGCGAAGAGTGGATCCCCCACCCGCCCGGGTTTGGCGCTGCAGCCTTCCCTGGGCTTTCTTCCTTCTCCGCAACCACGTTTTTCCGGGGCCATCCTCCCCTCCATGACCGCAGCACTTCTAAGTTCTGAGCTCAGCCGCCACAGCCAACAACTGCCAATCCTCCTTCCTTCCATCATCTCTTCGACCCTCGCAATTCACAAGGTGCGCCATCCATCGTGCGAATCGTTTGCTTTCACTTGGTTCTCTATCGAGTTCTCTGCCCCGTTTGATGCGGCATACTGGGCACACTCTTTGCTAGCCAGTCTCTAACAAACAGCCTTTCTCCGCAGCTCACACCTTTGCCACCCGTCTACACCTTCGCTCACCAACTTTGCTATCAATACCGCAACCATGCCTGACGAGAAGAAGACGTTTGAGAAGATCCCCCTGCAGAGCAACGATGGTACGGTCATCGTGGTGGACTACGATGTCGCCACGCGCTCGGCCCTGCTCAACACCATGCTGGAGGACTTGAAGGGCATGGGTGTCTCCGAGCTCGGCCCCGTGCCTCTGCCGAATGTGCGTTGATGCCAGGCCTCTCGACGGTATATCCATTTTCCTTGCTGACCCGACATGCCAGGTCAACGAGGCGGTTCTTCGCAAAGTTATTGAGTATTGCGAGCACCACCGCAACGACCCAATCTCCGGCCACGAGGAGGAGACCGAGAACCGGAAGAAGACGACCGACATCGAGGAGTGGGATCAGAAGTTCATGCAGGTCGACCAGGAGATGCTGTTCGAGATTATCCTTGTACGCTTGTTCCCTTGTCCCTCTCGCTTTGATGCTTTGTGCTAACCCCTTCCCAGGCCGCCAACTACATGGACATCAAGAGTCTGTTGGACGTCGGCTGCAAGACAGTTGCGAACATGATCAAGGGCAAGTCGCCCGAGGAGATCCGGAAGACCTTCAACATCACAAATGACTTTACGCCGGAGGAGGAGGAGCAAATCCGCCGGGAGAACGAGTGGGCTGAGGACCGTTAAACAGTCTCAGATGAGGGTCTTCTTGTGTTTGCATGTTCCGGTTGCGTAATTTTGCTGCTCCCGCTTAGCGGACGTGTTCATCGGGTTTTGCAGTGGCTTGCCATGCTTAATCTTTCAGTGGGAAATATCATTTGAAAGCGCCTGTGGCAGAGTCGTGACATCAATTTTGAGAACTGGAACGTCCGGGGAGCGTCTTGGCCCTGAGAAAAAAACAAGTCGGCCTCGTCGTGAGTAGTAAGTAGGTGCCATGTGGTAATGTCTGTGGTCGTGGGGGCGAAAAAAAGACGTAATGGACATCTATCAAATAGTCAGAGGAG